>JABUQX010044660.1:10000-39884 GCA_015478945.1 Trachelipus rathkii
CTGCTTTGAAACTCGGTGCTTATTTAAATCGACAGGAGGGTGGTTGGAACACCTGCTGTGGCTACATGGCATTCTGCTTGGATGCTCTTGGGAGACAGGAGAAGGATAGCAGAGAAAACTAGTGGAAATGTAGGATCTGTCAGAAGTAATCTGTTAATGCAGATTCTTAGGTGATCATAGATGTAGAGAAAAAGGTTTCTAAGAAGAAGAAGAAGAAGAAGAAGAAGAAGAAGAAGAAGAAGAAGAAGAAGAAGAAGAAAAAGAAAAAGAAAAAGAAAAAGAAAGAAAAAGAAAAAGAAAAAGAAAAAGAAAAAAAAAGAAAAAGAAAAAGAAGAAACTAATCAATGTCTTAAGGTATTTTTACTATTTTTATTATTATTGAATTGTGTCAAAAAAGAAAAGAAAGATATAACATTGTATTTTTAATCTAATAATGAAATGAATGAGGATAAATATGTATTTAAATATCGGATGATAAAATTTAAATGCTTGAATATATGAATTATTTATAATAAATTTCAATAAATGTATGAACGATATTATAAATTGCAGCAATATTATAATAAGATGTGAATAAAATAATGTATAAGTAATGAATAATTCATAAACATTATATTAAATAATGTATAAAATTATATGAAGATAAATTTTATGAAATAATGAAAGTAATAATAAAAAAAATGTAATTGTATTAATAATAAAATGTTTTTTTTTTAAATAATTTTAAATTGTTTTTCCCCATCTTTATTGCATCGTCATAACAAATTTTTTTCTTTTTTTAAATTAGAAAAAATTCACAACTCACGGGTCGGGTATTGCCCTATTCTATTCTATTGCCACTGCTCTACTGAACTCTCTTTTCCCACACCATCTCCTTTGAGAAGGATTCATGTCACTAACCTTTCTACTACACTTCTGCACAATGTCAGCCTTTATCTACCCAGTTCCTTCACTCCAGGTACAACCGCCATGCTTAATTTTGCATTGGCTTTACTTATAAAGTCTGGAACACTCCCCCTTCTACTTCCCTCATTTCCTTTGACTAACACATTTTCAAGCGTCGTATATTATATCATATCGGCCATTTAATCTGATTATCAAATTGACTCTTCCCTACCTCCGCTGGATTCAAATGAAGGATTTTAAATTTTTTTGCATCCAGAGTTAAAATATATATTAAAATATAATGAAACAAAACTTCAAAATGCAATTATTTTGATGATATAAAATGAAAAAAAAGTAATTCCCAACTGATCAAAACGTTATAAACAATCAATTAAAATGTTAATTTTTTATTAAAAATCAATTTCATCATAGAAGCAAGCACGCTTATATATATATATATATATATATATATATATATATATATATATATATATATATATATATATATATATATATATATATATACTCTATATATATATATATATATATATATATATATATATATAAGAAATCTCTCTATCATTAACATAAAGAATATGCATTATATGACGAAAGCAGAATATTTATTCAAGGAAAACGTGAGTTCTACTTTGAATGTCATTTAAATTCAATGATACTTTAACAGTGCTAATATACATACTAAGTCTTTAAATAAATTAATATTATATATATATATATATATATATATATATATATATATATATATATATATATATATATATATATATATATATATATATAAATTTTTCTTTATATCTTTATATAAATATATCTATTTTTTTTTATATTTTTCTATATATATATATATATATATATATATATATATATATATATATATATATATATATATATATATATATATATATATATATATATATATATATATATATATATATATATATATATATATATATATATATATATATAACTATATAAATATATATATATATATATATATATATATATATATATATATATCACTGGTGGGAATTAGAAAAGGCATACATAAGAGCCATGATAATTGGTTGGGATGAGTCAGTTCCAGGTTTAGGATATTTGATAGTGTGCAAGCTAATGTAAATAGAGAAAATAGATGACGGAAATGTGATGTACCAGTGATGTGCATGTGTGAGAATGAGCATGGTGGTTTAGTCTGGGGTCAGAAAGATTAATAGCCGAGGTGATTCTCTCTCTCTCTCTCTCTCTCTCTCTCTCTCTCTCTCTCTCTCTCTCTCTCTCTCTCTCTCTCTCTCTCTCTCTCTCTCTCTCTCTCTCTCTCTCTATCTCTGTCTTTATTTCTCTGTCTCTGGCTCCCTTTCTGTCTGTCTGCCTGCCTGTCTATCTGTCTGTCTGTCTGTCTGTCTGTCTCTGTCTCTCTCTCTCTCTCTCTCTCTCTCTCTCTCTCTCTCTCTCTCTCTCTAATTCCTTGGTTTAACTTTTTTTTTGTGCTCGTCACAGAGAAGCTGCCGTAAGAAATTACCGTCATCTTCGAATTATATAAACTCATGCTACTTACATGCAGGAATCGTGCAAATTATATTATTCTTCTCAATACTAAAACCTCTTTTCTCTATAGAAAAAGCGATAACCTTACTAGTTCCGCTTGTTCCAGATCTAACTGTAAATTTGTTAAAAATGTGAACCCCACTTTTGTTTCTTCTTCTTCTCCACAGTGTTTCTTTATGATGATTCTGCATTTGTTTTATCTTGTTTGAAAGCTGCAAATCTTCATTCAAACTTCTTTCACAATTTTAATATTGATGTCAGGTGCAATTTCTCCTTCACCTCCCTCCATTTCGGTTATGCCTAACACATATTTTATCAGGATGTGATTTATGCTCTGTCTATGACTTTTGAAAAATAAGAGTATATGGTTCTGTATATATATATATATATATATATATATATATATATATATATATATATATATATATATATTTATATATATATATATATATATATATATATATATATATATATATATATATATATATATATATATATATATATATATATATATATATATATATATATATATATATATATATATATATCATCATCATCATCATCATCATCATCATCATCATCATCATCATCATCATCATCATCATCATCATCATCATAAAAGAAAAGTAGTAGAAGAATATGACACAAGTCCAGCCTTACCGCCCCCTCTATACCTATTAGTGAGAACTCGTCGCAGTCAGAAAATCCACCTAGAACTTCACGGGACCGCGACGGACCCTCACTATGGCATATCGTCAAGTGTAGGGTTCATCTCCTGGCCCAGGTGGGCCACAACCATACCCCTCACAAAACCCCGCCATTCACTTCTATTATGCACCTTTATTCTCGCCTTTGCCAAACTCACATTTCTCTCCTTCAGACATTCGTTTACTGACTCAATCCACTTTTTCTTCGGTCTCCCAGCCGGTCGATTCCCAACACACTCACCTCTATACATCCGCTTAACCAACCGACTGTCATTCATCCTTTCCACATGACCAAACCATCTCAACGTACTTTCATTTATTCTCTCATTTACCCCTTTCTTCACACCACACAACTCTCTAATACGTTCATTCCTCATTTTATCAATTCTTTTCACACCTAACACGCCCCTAAGATTTTCCATATAAAGATTTATATATATATATATTTATATATATATATATATATATATATATATATATATATATATATATATATATATATATATATATATATATATATATATATATATATATATATATATATATATATATATATATATACGTATATATATATATATAATATAAATATATATATATATATATATATATATATATATATATATATATATATATATATATATATATATATATATATATATATATATATATATATATATATATATATATATATATATATATATATATACTTCCGGTGGTTCTTAAAACTTTTGCTTCCAAATTTTCACTGTTTTGGTAAATTATGGTTTCATGCCTGAATATCATCCCGCTGGAAGCGTACTATCATATAGCCCTTGCCAAAATATGGGCTCCCCTTTTAACCTTCTAGCTATTGTAATATTGATTTAACTTTTGTTCTTTCAATAACTTTTGAATCTATCCTATTCCCTAGCAAAACGATTGGAAACATCTTGATTTTTGTAATAGTTTCTGAGAACTCTAAGAAGGTTTCCACAGGGAACCGTCTATTGTCAAAGCTGTCGTTAAAATCTGACAAACAAAAAACTTTTATTTGATAACTTTCCTCATTCTGTATTTATCCTCCACTCTGCAATCTTCTCTCTGCTGTCCTTGTTATTGTAGCAGTTGTAGATGAAACCGTTCGTCCTTTAAGTATATCAATGGTGGTGTTTTATCCGATACTCTTTCTACTATTTATCACTGACATTCTGTCTGTCACTTCAAACCTTATCCACAATATGAATATAACTATACTTCATTTCCCTTGTTTATTTCGCATAGCCTCTCACTCAATCGCAAGTATATGTTGAAAAGAAGGTTTCCTTGGAGTAATGACCTCTGACCTCTGATCCACTAGGGCAAGCACGATTTTTTTTCATTGTGGGCTGAATCTTCCAAAGTACCAATTTTTTAAAATGTTTTTACTCATTTTTGATTGCTTTTATTCCCTCTGCGTACGCACTGCTCTGATCATTCTCAAATTTTTATTTGGGCAAAGAAAACCTGATAGTACTCGATAATTCAGAAACTCCATTTCTTCGTCTATATACTTGATATAATCTTACACACAAGTACACTCTTTTCTTCAAAGAAAACTTAAATCTTTTTCTGTTTTTAATATCCTTGTTGCTTTATTTTCTCATATTTCCTGGTAGGATCACATTGCGTCTCCCATCAAGCAAAGTTCTAAAATGACAGGTATTCTGAGGTATCTTCAGAATTTCTTAACACCACCCCAGTTTCTTGATCAGTATAGAGGCATCGTCAGTCCTTAGAAAGTATGTATGACATATCTGAGGTAATTCCACTCACACACTTCTTTTTCATAAGTTGGAGTCCTGTATTATTTGCCCTATCAGTTTTCACAGTCTCGCTGACTCTGTTAAATCCCTTCCAAATACTCTTATACTTTGCACTTTCATTACTGCAGCAGACATTATTCTTTTGAACTCTCTATCGCATAACTCCTCCTCTGAGAAGGAATAACATGACTCATCTTTCCACACAGACGCATTCTTTCTCTATACAGTTCTCTTATCCCTGGCCTAGACTCTATGTCCATTCTTTCTGAAATCTAGAGGTAAATATTAAAACATTCTTCCTAATTCTTTCTCACTTCTTCCATCTTCCTTCTTCCTTCTTCCTTCTTCCTTTGATTTTGCACATTTTCAAAAGTCGTGTATCGGCACGTGACGACCTTCGATGATCAGTAGATATGGATTTTAGTACTCCTCTGACCTATTTCCACTGGAGGAGATATTATATATATATATATATATATATATATATATATATATATATATATATATATATATATATATAATATATATATATATATATATATATATATGATAATATATTATATATATATATATATATATAATAATATATTATTGTTTGTTTGTGTAAGTATGCAAGTTAATGTTTATACGAGCTAGCATACATCTTACGAATTGAAATTTAAATGGTTACATTATATGTGATATTTATATGATAATAATAATATATTATATATATATATAATATATTATATATATATTAAACATATTATTAGTTTTATATATATATATGCAGTATATATATATATAAATATATATATATATATATATATATTATATATATATTATTATATATATTATATATTTATATATATAATATATATATAGTACTAATATATATATATATATATTATATAATATAAATATATATATATCTATGATATATATATATACTATATTATATTATATATATTATATATAATATATATATATATATATATTATATATATTATATATATATATATATATATATATAATATATATAATATATATCATATTAATATAATATATATATTTTATATTGTGTGTCGGCAGTTTCAGACAATTGTTCAACCCTATTATTAAATATACTATACTACTGCACTACTAAACTACCATACTACTACTACTACTACTATACTACTACTACTAAATAATAATAAGAATGATAATATAATAATAATAATAAAATTATAATAATAATAAATAAATTAATAAGAATAAGAATAATAATACAATAATAATATAATAATTAATAATAAAATCTAAGCTAGCAAATTTTTGTCTAGTTTCAATATTCACACGCCTTTCTTCTCGTAGCCTTCGTTCAGCACAAGCACAGGTTCCACGGTCCATGCATTCCAGTCTCCATATGGAGCACCCCTGAGTAAGCATCACCGGGGTCGCCTCCAGCATGTTGTTCATTTTCGCAATATATATATATATATATATATAGATATATTAGAAGAGATTATAATATATATATAAATATTTATATATATATATATAATATAATATATTCAGTATATATTAATATATATATATATATATATATATATATATATATAATATATATATATATATATATATAATAATATATATATATATATAATATATAATTATATATATATTATATATATATATATATATATATATATATATATATATAATAATATATTAATATATAGTATATATATATATATATTATATAATATATTACATATAGATATCTATATACCTATATATTTCAGGAGATATTTATAAATTTTATTATACGATAGAAATAAATATTAAAATGAAAAAATGTCTGATTCAAAATTAGGTATAACATTATAATATAGAGAGAGAGAGAGAGAGAGAGAGAGAGAGAGAGAGAAGAGAGAGAGAGAGAGAGAGAGAGTAGTGAGAGAGAGAGACCTTTGTTGGGAAAAGGTCAAAGTTTGAATGAAACCAACCAAAGTTATGAAAATCATATTTAATCCCAAAATTGAAAATTCGCCCCCTTCTGCCCACTAAAATAGAGAGTAACTAGAGTGCACTTTCAATCTCAAATTTGGAGTATTTGTTGGCATGTATGTCAGACCCTAATACCCTGTTCAGACGACGCTTAAAACGAAAATGGAATAATATCCCTCGAAAAACCTAGGAAGTTTATCCCTTCTTTTTCAACTGTTTCTCATAAATTAGTTTTTCTCCGAAAGAAAATATTCTTGCCTTGTCAGGGTCTAAATTATCTGATGACTTTTAAGTCATATTTATAAAATAAAGGCTTCAATCATTAAAAAAAAAAGTTTGATAAATTTTCCTTATAAGATTTGCAGTAAAATTAATATACCTACGTTTTCGATAAAATGTTATCTAATTTAGTAAAACTTGACCGTGCCCGATTGTCGAGAATATATCATTGAACGTTGAGAAGAATTGAAAATGTGCACACTTTTTCTGGGGTAATTTTTATATTATGTGAACATGGTTTAAGATTACCTTCATAAACCACCCACGCTGCACCTTACACATTTCAGTTTTTTTTTTAAAGAAATATGGCGACAATAATGAATTTAGCCTAGTAGAAGCAAGTGAGGTCGACACTTCAAGGCTCTCATAAATTCATTATTGTATGGAAGCTGGCGGTCTTCGGTGACGAAGCTGTTGACGGTAAGAGTCTTCCTGCTTGCTCGGGCACAATCTTTTTTCTTCAATTATAATTGAAGAAAAAATATTGTGCCCGAACACTACGAATATTGGTCAAATAATTATTTGTCCAATATTCGTAGTGTTTATTCTAATTTCTGGTTTGCAGAGAATCACCTAAAATCCTCTTTATCAGAGGTTCCCAAACTTCTTGGGCCCACGACTAGGTTTTTTAAAGCCTATATAGGTTCTTTGATAAAACCAAAATGAAGGTATATTATTTGGTCAATGGATAAGGCGAGTTGTAAACTTAAATTAATTATTTGTTTCGGATGCAAAACGCAATATTTGGAAATATAAAGAAAAACAAAGTATACGTCGTACGACAACTAAAATAAATATTTTGGGAAAATTAGTATACATAAACGGGAAAAAATAATTGAGATGGTTGAACCTGATGGTTATCAACAATATTTTTGATATTTGGTTCCATCGATATAAGTAACAACTGCAAATCGCCGCGTTCACTGATTTATAGATTGTTCCTTTTTTTCGTTAGAAGATATGAGACTGTACTGAAACCTCTTTCAACTAAATAAGATGGAAAAACGGTAAATAATTTTCTAGCCACCTGGCATAATTCATGATACAATGTAGGTATTTGATTTTGTAACCAAAAGTTTGGTAACCTTCTTTGAATTTAAATTTTAGCTTTTCATTGGATCTCAGTTCAATAAATTGCTCTTGCAAGCTGACGTCAGTTACTTCTGTAGAAGAAAAGGGGTCCAAGATCCAATTTGGTATTTGAAGTGTGATTATAACTTCAAAACGAGATAAAAAATCTTTGTGAAAGGCCTCGAAAAGTTCGCAATATGAAATGGGCGTTTTTTGATAATTTTGGAAATTGCAAATTTCTGACCTGCCCTTATTTTGTTTGTACATTTTGAGCTTAGCCACAGAGCATGAAATAATTGTTTTTTGTTTTAATCAGATTTAGAATATCTCCTTGGAACTATAAGTTAATTTCGTTGAATTTTTCTAATAAATCTGCCAGATAGGTAATGTTTGTTTTGGAGTTTATCAAATGCTCGTAAGGCTGTTTCTTTTGGTGTAAGAAATTCCAACACAGAATCAAAGAGTGAGCAAAATCTTTTTAGGTAAGAGTATTTGGATAGCCAGCGAACTTTCGTGTGCAGCAACAAATTGTTGTAGTCATCATCATTTTTTTCGCACATGTTTGTGAATTTTCTATTGTTGAACAGATTGGACTTAATTTTATTGACTGCAGTAACGACGAAGTGTAGGCTTTGGTGAAGATTTTTGCTAAGGTGCCTTGCTACCAAATCTTGTCGTTGAATCACACAGTGAACGACAATAACGTTTGAAGCAGCCTTCTTCAGGAAAGATATGAATTCTTTATGACATCCTACCATTGCGGGAGCTCCATCTGTTGCTGCAGATTCTATGTTTGTTAAGGGTATAGCTTTTTCTTGAAAAAATGTCTCCACAACGTGAAAAATGGATTCTTCTTTCGTGTCGCTTTTCATTGTTTTACCAAACAACAATTTCTAAAAAAAATTCTCCTCTTTTACAAAGCTTACGTAAGATAGCAATAACGCTTCATTCCCTGGCAATGTAGATTCATCCTTGTTTTGGAAGTAGCCGATAACAGGCTTCGTGCTTGTGCAAACTCACAAGGAACATATATAAACTTAAGTAATGAGAAGGATGACATAAATACCATGTTTGATTATTCATTAATATTTTCGTAGATTTTTGTGCGTTTATAAAAAAGTAAGCGTACAAAGTATGAATATCGCCCAAAATCATATAAAATCGCCCCAAAAGCACTTTTAATTGTTGATTGACCCCCAAGCGACTTTATTCGTCCACTGGGGGGCGATATTGCCCACGTTGGGAATCACTACTTTATATAAATAACTTTTTTTCTTGTCTAAGTCTCCGTTGTTTGAGCACTCCGATAACAATCCCTATCTTGCTAATTATTTTACTGTCTCTGATGTGCTGATGTGTGCAACTGCAAAGTTTGTAATTATGTTACTAATTTACAATCTTCAACATATTCCACCATATGACTTCCACTCTAATACCAATTTACGCCTAAGTTCATTTGCCAAGTTTTGTTGTCTCTTAACTCTACTAACTGTCCTCTATAGTTTAACTCTATTTAAACTCCAAAATATAGCATGCACTGATTTGTCCTACATTTTTTTAAATCATCCTGGGTGATTCCAATGTTTGCCAAAGCCAATGGCTTTTTTCTCTACTATCAAGATACATTTGGTGAACACGTCTGCTCATTCTTTATCTATTACAACGTTAAGAAATAAGTGCAGTTTATCTTTAGTATCCTTGATCGTGTTTGGAGTTAAGCCAAACGAACTAGATCTTTTCATAACTTCTAATGCTTCCCATTACACCAATAAACTTTTAATCCTTTACAGTTCAAGATTTCGGTAGATCTTTATAACTAAGGCGCTTCATAAAACGAGCGCTTTCGATAGTGCCTGGCACAAAGATTTTATTTCAAAATTTTCCATCGTCAGTATTCGCCATTCTATAGTAGCTTTTGTAGACGGCCATCGTTCATCCTCTTAATCTATTTATTAATAATGGTTCTCTTTCTCCTTTTCTTACTTTGTTCTTTCTCCTAATCTCTTTCTACATTTCATCAAGATTCTATCCTTAATTTCATCACCTATCCACTCCTATGCTGATGACACCACCCTGCTCTGTTGAACTATCCAGTTGATTATCTCCCCCTCTAATCAAGGGGAACTCGTATGTATTTTAAAAAGTGTTTACACGTTCCGGAACGCAGCAACAGAACTTGTTTGAGATGAGCCTCAATGGGATCGGGGAAGAAAGTCAAATGTTTTGTTTGGAAGGTCAAACCTTTCAATTAATTTCTTTCTGTAATTTCATTTCGTAACTGAATTATGTTCCTGTCAACGTTAATAAATTTCAGAGTCGAAGTTGCTTCTCTCTCTCTCTCTCTCTTTTTCTTTCTCTCTCTCTCTCTGTCGCCGCGGGGCCGGGCGTCGGGCGACCAGCCGTCTCTATTCATCCGGAACATCCACGCGATACTTTGCCATAACAGCGCTCTCGCGCCCCATCGCTGCCGCTAACAGCGCCGGTATGAGTCCATCGACTTCCCACGATCAAAGCCTCTTCCTTCTCTCGGCTCCGCGACTCTCTCTGCATCTCTCTCTCTCTCTCTCCTCCTCCTCTTCTCTCTCTCTCTCTCTCTCTCTGCTCTTCTCTCCTCCTCTTCTCTCTCTCTGTGGCCTCTAACACGATTCTTTTCTAATCTCATGGCGTATCTATTTTTCTTTTTCCACAAACTCTCCTACTTTAACTCTCTCTCTCTTCCTCTCTGCTCTCCCCTCTCCTTCGCTCTCCCTCTCCTCTCTCTCTCTCCTCTCTCTCTCTCTCTCTCTCTCTCTCTCTCTCAAATTATTTTTACTCTATTCTATATTTTCTTTTTCACTCTAACTCCTACTTTTAACTCTCTCTCTCTCTCTCTCTCTCTCTCTCTCTCTCCCTTCTCTTCTCTCTCTTTTCTCTCTCTCTCTCTCTCCTCCTCTGCTCCTCCCTCTCCTCTCTCTCTCTCTCACGTCTCTCTCTCTCATCTCCAATAATATTATTGCTTCTGTAATTACTCATAAGATTTAAAATGAATTCCGAATTCTTAAAATTTTATAGAGATAATTAGAAGAAGAGTTGGTTCATTAATTTATGGGTTCAGATGATTGAGTCCCTTGAAAGTTGAAAGGAAGGAAAAGCATAATAATTAATGAGATAATCCTCTTACAGAAAATAAATCCTAAAACTAAATTATTCGATTCCATCAAATTTATCATCTATTTGAGGAAAACTATAATAATAATAATAATAATAATAATAATAATAATAATAATAATAATAATAATAATAATAATAATAATAATAATAATAATAAAAGAGAAACAATAATAATAATTAATTAATGAAAATAATAATAATAAGCTAACGCAATAACAATAAACAATAACCCATACCAATACAATAAACCCCAATAACATAATCCTAATCATATCATAACTCATAGATCATAATCATAATCATAATAATAATAATAATAATAATAATATAATAAGTAATAATAATGAATAAGTAATAATAATAATATAATAATATAATAATAATAATAATAATAATAAAAGAGAAACAATAGTTTTGCAAGGTATCAAATTCGCAAAGAGCATTAATTTGAAATATATATATATATATAATATATATATATATATAATATATATAGAAATATTAAATATATATAATATATATATATAATATATATATATATATCTATAATATATATATATCATAAATAGCCTATTACTATAATATATATATAGATATATATCTATAGTATATTAATATATATATATATATATATATATATATATATATTATATTACTACTAATAATATATATATATAATATATATATATATATATAATTAATATATATATATATATATATATATATAATATAATATTATATATATATATAATATATAGTTGGGGCAAAGATACTTCCGGATAAAATAAAGCTTTGAAAACATTAATTAAATCCCTGAAATAAATTTTGGTAAAAACTGGTAGAATTAATGAATTTGTTTTGGGAGATAATCTTTATTTAATTTTCAGGCCTTTTAATTAAAGTCTCCTTAAGAACCTTAACCTTTATTAGTAATATACATATATATTATTATAGTATATAACTTATATATATTATATATATATATATATATATAACTTTATACGTATATAATATATATATATCACTAATATTATATATATATATATAATAGTTATAATATAATATATAATATATATATATATATATAATAATTAGTATATATAATATATATATATTATTATATAATATATTGATAATATATTGATAATATTATCTATAATATCGATTCCTCTAAATAAGTAATATATTTATATATAACGATACTAATATATATTACCTCCACTCCATAATCTACGTGTACTTATAGAATAGTATAATATATTAAGATATCACCACCTCATTTATATTATAGTATATATATATCATATATAAATTATATAATCTTCTCCACCCCCTAACCATTATATAGTATCTCATAATACTATATTATAATATATATATAATATATTATATATTATTATATAATAATATATATATATACTAATATCTATCATTAATGCTATAATATATATATAAATATCATTATATATAGGTACTCTATATATTGGTACTGTAGTGCTGCTTCACGCTTAGTAGATAGCCCGGATTCTTCTTTCTTTGCCTTCATTCAATTCCTTCTATACTCACTGGTATATATATATATATATATAATAATATATATTTATATATAGTATATATATATATAATATATATATATATATAACCTGTGAGGCAAAAAGAGGTATTTTGCATTTCAATAGAGGATGGGTGTTACTGAATTTAAGGTCTAGGGTACTCTGGTTATATATGTTATACGCATATATCATTAATTAAAACTGTAGTATATGATAGCAACTTACTTTAACTAAATAATATACCTTTATATATATATTTATAATAATAGTATATAATAGAATTCCGTTAAATGACTGAACGCTCAAAACACAACGTTATAGGCAATCTGCACGCCCGACACTACTCGTCCTTCGGAGCCGCAGTCCGCTCCAAGCTTCGTGCGGCAGTACTTGCCCGATAAGTACAAGCTGCAACTCACGACATCTCGACCAGCGAAGATAGTCTAGCTCCGCGCGATATAACGTGTAAAAGGCACTAACTGAAGAGCGTACAAGGCGAGTATAAACAGATAAAAAGTGTCTCTGTTTTTAAGTACTATAGTATATTTAAAGGTGTTAACTTCTTCTAAAATTATTTATTATGTTTCATAATGATGGGCATATACGTTGTGGGACTATCGGTACTAAAATAGATGCCACACCAAGTGTTTTCTTATAGCATCACACTGCCTCATTGAGTTTACCATATTTTAAGCTTTATTTCAATTAATTTATGAAAAATTAAATATATAATTTATGATATTATTACCGATTTTTTTGGATATAATATTCAAAAATATAATATCAGAATATGTTTTTCTTTATGTAAAAATTATTTACATAAAAATTGGCTGATATGATATATTTGCAATCGTCAAAATTTGGGAAGAAAAACATTCGTTTGTCACAACCTTTTGTATAATGCATATTACAGTTATTATATTCTAAAACATTTCGCCAACTTTTGGAAACTAGTGAAGAAGTTGAAACAGTGCTATGCAACCTCTCTGATGATCAGACGGTGAGAATGTCATTTGCTTGTGCATGAGAAGAGGGAATGACAAAAATTGGGATAGCAATCTCTCCCTTCAATTTTGGGAGTTTTTGAGAATTAATTAAGACTAACTTAGTGAAATAATAAATTTATATTTATTATATAACTATCATATCTATATGAAGGAATATAGTACATAATATATATATATATATATTATAAGATATATAATATATATACTAAAATTATTAAATATTATATAATATATATTATATATATATACCGTAATAATGTATATATAATATATATTAAATATATTATTATAATATATATATATATATATATATATTATTATATAATAATATATATATAATACATATTATATATATATATATAATCATAATATATATATAAATATTATAATATATAAAATATATATAATACAATATCATATATATATATATATATATGATCATATATATAGTATATATATATTATAATATTATTATATATATATATATATAATATATATAGTATAATATATATAATATATATATTATATATATATATTATATATATATATATTTAGGATTGTAGGATGTTTGTGACTGGTGTTTGCTTCGGTCCCTGAAAAAATGGCGATGGACAAAAAACCAGTAACATTGTTTCAATGTTTTCCGGTTTCCTTCACAACTCGGTACACTTTGCAGATGAGAGAAAGTTGGCTCAAAAAATATGTATCCGATGCCCATTATCAGGTTTTTCCTATGTAACCACATGCGGTTACGCTTAGATCTATACAGATCCAGAGAAAAGTTCAGTACGAAATTGATAGGAAACTCTAAGGAAGAGTGGTTTCGAAACTCATTTTCTACACGTATCTGCAGGACATAGTTTACTAAAATATTGCGAGAAATTGTTTCCCAATGGGACTAACAGAACATTTCAATTTTAGAACATAAAGTTATATAAGAGTTTGATGGTTGCGAAGGTTTCAAAGAGAAGACTCAGCGGAATAAAAGTTGAGGGCCTCTAAAAAACCAAGGAAAAACAAGATAAGACAGAGCATGTCATCTTCCTAAGCATTCTGGAACTAGAAGACGCAACTATTGCAGTACAAAGGCAGTACCACACCAAACTATATGGATGTATGACTCATGCAATGGCTCTCTCTGCATAGCTAGTGGAAGAAACTGTTTTTAGAAATGTTTCATCTAGCCAACTTATATATGATATATATTATATATATAGTATATATATATATTATATATATATATACTATATATATATATATATATTATATACCATAAAATGCCTTCCCTAGTAAAATAAAGAATTTTTTGAAAAGGATTATATGTATTATATATTAAAAATATATACCCTCTACTATATATATATATATATTTATATTATTATATATATATATATATTATATATGTATATATATATATATATATATATAATATAATATACTATAGTATATATATACTTAATATATATATATATATATACTTATATACTTATTAAATAACTTATTAATATAATATGAAGTAATATATCTAGTAATATATACTAATATATATATACTTATTATAGTAGATTAAATAAGCATATATATTATATAAGGTAGTATACCATATATATGTACGGTATAAATGATATACTACATATAATTACTCATAGGTATAGATAATAAAATAGGCATATTATAAGCCTAATATATATACTCTAAATAGTTATATATACGATATATATAGTGATATATTAATATGATATAAACCCTATATTATATATATATGATAACCGATATATTAACATGTATATAATATTATTATGTAATGTTTAGAAAGGAATTAAGTAACATTCCTTTCATAAATGAACTGTGAAAATAAAATTTTAATAATTTCATGCCGCTTTTGTTACCTTTGCCAGTCAAGGTGATGCATCTCTCATTACTATCATGCTGTTTTGGTATCCTTTCTATGGATCCACGTGGTCTCATGCTGCAAGTTATATATACTCTGTCCGAGATGCCATTCAAGTTGGCGCACTTATCGATACGAACACCCGATAACCTCTTCTAATTCTAGGCATTATAGTGAATGCACTCTAAGGGAAGTGTGTCTCTCTCATCGCTTGCTTGGGACCCTCCAATTTCAGAGTGCTCTGAAAGAGAACTCAGCATATACAAAGAACACGGTCGACGTAATAATTTAAAAGTTTTTAGTTTATAAAGCTGCCGGAAAGGCATAAGGGTGGAAATACATGTAGAGGGAATACATCAATTTATGTTAATTGAAAGTTTTTAGTTTTATCCCAAGGCTAGAATGGTTGATGCATCCACAAGTGGAATGTATTGATTATGAACGTCTCCAGTTATGACTGTCAAAGATTATAAGTAGAGTCAATATCAACAGCCCATTTATTTGAAACTCCACGGGTCTTTCAAGTAGTCCCCCCTCTTTTGTCTCAGAAGTACAATACAGCTCCCTTTGTCAGTTGCTTTTTAGTAATTAGTATAACTAATCATCTGATTGTCTTTTGACCAAGTTGCCTCCTTAGACGTGTATCCTCCACTCCTAGAAAATACAATGAAATAAAGAATTCCTCTCTGATTAAGTTGCGAAGTTGAAGTTAATAGACTAAATTTCTAATATTTCGTTGAACCTACCGACTTTTGTTCACATATTACAGGAAAATTTTATACAAAGACAGAACGAACGTTCAATTTCGCGTCAGCTAGTTTTACAAAGAGACTCTCAAGTAATGTTAGTTACTGATAAGTCAAATTTCCTTACCAAATCATTTCCTCCAACTTCATTATATTTTCTACTCACAATCCAATTAGCGCTACTGATATCGGTAGAGCCCACGCCATTAATAATTTCTCTTGATTTGAAGAGATTCCCAAAAGTAAAAGGAGCCTTTTTACTCCAATGAGCAGTCTGATAGTTGGATATGAATACCAGGTTAGTTTGCAGTTCTTGATCCGAAAGTGTTAGCTCTCTGAGAGAGCAGGTCAGCCTGAATTATGATAAGTCAGGGCTTACCAGAAGACTTCTCACTCGTGATCTGTGAGGTACTTAGCGAGCAGTTCTGGTTAACATTTTCTAATAGTAATTCTAATGCTATCCTGCTCCTTTAATTTATAATTTCATTGTTTAGGAGAATCATTTGGCATTTCTTGTATGTTTTGGATAGAGCTCTATGTGTCCAGTGCGTTTATTCCGATAACTTCTCGCCAATGCGAATTTAGGAGAATAATAAATTTTCCTCCCGTTAGTTCCTACAGGTCTTTTAATAAATTTATTCATAGTTCTCGTTTTGAAATTTTGTCTCTTGAACCGTTACCCTTTTTGCAAGTTTTCTAATAATATTATAAGAGTCTAGTCTTCCATATTTACGGTAAGATGAGGAATTTTAGGTATAGGACCTTCGGACAATTGCAGCCGGTAAATTTAATAATAGCAGAATGACCAGAGACATATTTAAACATTTTAAAAGAAATATTTGTTTTATGGGTAACACTACGGGTAAGGCAACAGCTTCCCATTTTCAAGGTTGAGAATACAATGCCAAAAAGTATTATACAAACAAATAATATAAACTAAAAATTAAATAAATAGTTAAACAAAATTGATAAAAAAGAATGATTAAAGTATAGAATAGTGAAAAAGTTCACGAATGAAGACAAAATTTCATTTCAGTAGTATTAAGCTATTAATATTTAAATTTTCATTTAATTATTGACGTTTTAGAGAGATGCCAAATATATTTAAGGATTCCAACAAAAGAAGGTCAGGTCATCAGCTTGGGCTTAATATACTAAAATTTGTTATCATGTATATGGTGATGGTTTTCCATGAGAGAAGTGAGCATTATTAGCCGAAAGGGAGGATGGCAGGGTGTAGATGAATCATAGCGGTTCTAAATTGATACTACACCTTATTGTTCTGCAATACGTGTGAAAGGTTTCTATAGTCTATTCCTCACCTCCGTAGGTTGGCATACAACAGTCACCAGCATTTATACATTGAAAAATTATTTGAAGGGAACACCACCGTAGGAATAGGAAGTTTATCTTTTGAAATCTAAAATAACTTTCCAATTTCATTTCACTAGAGAATATTAATTTAAATTTGAACTGAGGAAAGTTTCTTTTTAAACAAGTAAATCAATTAATTTTACGTCGAATTTCATAACTCATTCATTCCCATGAAACGGTAACTTCATTACAGGATATCCTTGGGCACAATCCCATCACGCAAGTAAGTGGCCCTTACTGTAAATTTTGAAGAAAGTAGTTTACGGAAAGTTTTATCAACCTATAAATTCTGGGAACCCATTCAACATAGAGAGGGTTTTTATGCTTGATAGTTTTTTGAAAAATGGGACATAAGTACAGGTATTCTGTGATTATCAAAATGTGGGCTTGTTTAGCGTATTGATTAACACAATTGGAAGGAAAGAATTAAATTTAAGTTGTCATCCAGTAAAAAGTAGCGTTTCCTGGAAAAAACGCTTAGTTAAGAAAATTTGTTGTCATCCATTAATATACTTTTGATAATCAAGAAAAGCAGGACAATTATCCTTCTCCAATTATCAACCGTGAATTTGATTAATTCGGCTGTTTGGAGTTTGATGTATTGTAAAAATAGACTTAAAAAGAAGAAAGAGTGCTCCACCTCTCCATGCTTCCGCATAACAGGTGACTCCGAGCTGTAGTTTTAAAGTCTTGCTATAGTGGTGCGAGTGGAGCCCCAAATTTACTTTCATAAATAGACCATGTGAATATGATGTTAGAGGAGATCATAAAGAATTACCAATAACACTTCTTCAATTTGTTTATTTAATAACCTCCATTTGAATAAGAATATTACCTATTCCTTCGTTGGATATGTAAGAGCTATAACTCTCTAAAGACTTTGCCAAATCAAGGCCATTGAACTTTGACGATTTCTTATACAAAGAATTTAAACTGCTCCAAAGATCTCTAAAGTATACATATATATAACATAATAAGATAAATACTTTGAACATCCAAGCTTGCCCAATGATACCTAAATTTTGTCATTAGGCCGAATTTACCAGGGCCTCCTGCTTATTATGGTTCGCCCCTTTGACGAAAGAAAAAAGTATCGTTTCAATAGTGACTAAAGATTATCTGTTAAAATAGTTTCTAGGGTAGGTTACGAAAAATTTGCATTATCTCTTTATAATTAATTCCCAGTGCCATTATAGCCCAGAATTAAAAATAGGTCGAAACGCAGTCAGGTTATGTACTTTTGGCAGTTCCATAGTGGTAAGATTCCAGGCTCTGGCCACCTGGAGGAATAAGAGAAGACCCAATTATGTACGTAATCATCTCACGTATTTGTAGAATTTGAAGCTTTTTTAGTTTTCTGCCACCGTAAATCTATTCAATTATATCCTCAGTGGAATGTATGATTTTAGAACAGTCCCAGTTATGACTTCAAATTTAGTTGAATATTGAACGGATGTGATTATTAATTACCTCTTTTCAATCGTAGCTCTCGGTGGTTTGCCAGTGAGTAGTAAGAATTTCCTTGGTTTAGCTTCTTAGCTAAAAGTTAGTGGAGATCTTTGAGTGTTTGAAAGTTATCCTTTAAGTTTTGGCCATATCCACTCCTAGAAGAATACATGAATAAGATTCTTTTTGATAATTTTTAAAAATTTACATTTTTAATTCTAAATTTACTTTATTCATTGAATACCTCACATTTTTTCACTTTCATATAATCTATACAAATTATAAATTTTTTATTTGTCACTATACATCGGCTTTACCAACCGACTATCATCCATCCTTTCAATGTGACCAAACCATCTCAAAACTAACTTCATTTATTCTCTAATACCCCACACCAACATTCTCCAAACGTTCATTTATTCATTTATCCAATTCTTCTCACCACCAGCAACGCCCTATGATTCCATCTGAACCCATTTTACTTTAGATCTATACCTCTATTCAAACCATAGTCTCCACTTACGTATACATTTAACCACAAGGTAACAAACATACTCTCATATAATATATATATATATATATATATATAATATATATATAGAATAATATATATATAATATAATATATATTATATAAAATATATATATATATAATATAATATATATAACTATATAAATAATAAATAGTCTATTGAAGAGATCATACATACTCTGGAGATAATTCGCCTATATATATCTGTGCGTGTTTGTCTACATTGTTGCGTACCAAAGAACTTATAGAAACTCTTGTAAATTATTTTATAAAATTTATATATATAATATAATAGTATATCTTCAGAACTAGATATTATATAGTATATAATATATACTATAGTAAATATATTATATATTCACAGTACTAAATGCTCGTAGTTTCATATACAGTAATTAATATGTTATCCCTTTGAAAAGGTAGTAATATATTTTCAATCTTCATAAAAAAAAAAATATGTTTTCAAAATTATCATCAAAAAAGATTATTCAGCATTTTATATGGAATTTTATTAGACATTAGGGACAATGATGCTAGCTTTCGTATTCAATGATCGACATACTTCTTCAGAGCTGAAAAATGATTTTAAAAATTAGTAAACACGGTCAAAGTTCAAGCCACACCCTTCATATAAAAATTCCCGCTAAATATAATAACGAAACCATACAATAGAATAAAAGCAACAGAAAGCCGAATAGAATCCTTCATTATAAAAAATACTAATTAGTGCCAATCTAAATATACAAAGGGGCGAAGTAAATTTTATGAGAAATAGCTAATAAAAAAGTCTATAAATGTCTACAACAACTTGCCAACAAAATACTAAAAAGATGTGAAAAAGTTGAATAAAAAGGAACATAGCGTTATCGATAAATAGAAACACCAAGTTGCCAGAAATCCATCGGATGGGGTATAAGGCATTTCAGATCATTATTAAAAATATTTTTCATCCTAAGACCCCGAGTGAGTATGAACAGGACTCGAATTTGTGACTTGACGTGAGAAGACGCTCCTATCAACGTTCTACCAGAGAAGAGTTAGTGAATATATACCCAAATAGATTTTCTGTCTTTTGTAATTTTTTAATCTATAAGATACTTCCTTAAGCGACAATGAAAAGTGTACTGATCAGCTCATTGCTTTAAAGGAAGAAAATTTCCATATTATCATAAGGAAATGAAAATCCTTCCCTGAAATTAAATATCTTGGTTTAAAGTAAAATTTCCCTACTTCACATTTATAGAAAGAAAAATTTCCCTACTTCACATTTATTATAGAAAAGTTATCTCTCACTCCTTTAATATATAGAAAAATTTCTCTAACAGGAAAAGAGTGCACATACAGTGTAAATATATTACTCGGGTTAAAAAATAGTTTTTATAAAATTAGTATAATAATAAGAATCTTCTTATTCATTGTATTTATAGTTTGGATTCCATCCATATCTATCTAACCCAACAAAACGAACGTCTAAATAATATATTACTAATTAACTAGTCAATAAAATACTATTGTAAATGTGAGTACAATAAATGATGAAAATGAATAAGGTCAAAAAACATGAGATATATATATGATAATAGATATATATATATTATATATATATAATTATATATATATATTACTATATATAGCAAAGATGCTTTGAAACATATATCAAATAAGAAAATAAACCATCTCTCATATCTAACTGAATGATATAATCTTGATTATGATATTATCAGCATTGTTGCCATATTTTTAGTTATATATATATAATTTAGTAAATTGAGTATAGATCTCTCCTAGACGAATATTTCATCATATTACTAGCTACTTTACACCTCTTATACCTTCAATTCCTTGATTATTAATCATACCATCAAATATAAAAAATTTCATATAAGATAATTTTCTAGGGTGGACTGCAGTCGGCGAGTCGACAGGATCGAGTCGGTGAATCTTCCAAAAGTGGGTCGCAGCATAATATTCAACAGGTTCGGATCGGATCGGTAGTCGGAGCGAGTCTGTAATTTCAGAGTGCTGGTCAGAGCCGGGGAGCGGGGAATCGGAGTCCGAAATTTTAACCGACCCCACAACCCTGTAGAGATCCTGGATTTATCTCGGATTTGTCCGGACAAGCGCGTGGCCGCGCATATGTGCTGTCGCTCGGTAAAATGGGGAGAGAATCTGAAGATCCCACCTCTGTCTACGAACACTTGCCGCCTTGACTTCTGCCAAGCCCAGTCTCTCTACACAGCCCTAAATAATCCCTTATTTCTTCGCTAGTATTAAATAGTAATTAATACGATATATTAATATACTATATATAAATATATAAATCCCACACTAATTTTTCGTGTATAATCTTCCATTCAAATTACCTCTCTCTACGATCAGCCCAATCCTGAAACCCGATTATTTATATATAATTATATATAGTATGAGATATCATCATCTCTACTACTAAATATAGCAAATCCTAATGGTGCTCACCCCTCCTCTGTTATCTTTCCCGTGTGTGGATATAGTTCGCACGAGAGTTGGCACATTCCTCTTTCTGAAATTGTTTTGTGTAGGCGAGTTGTTCTGATCTTTAGCGCCATTTCCCTAATATAGGTTATAATTATTTTATAGGAATATTTCATTCAAGTTTTTCCAAGAACAAATAGCATTGTCCGTCGAAAGAAAGACTTATAATTACTATTGTGTGTCACAAGCTACATATCTACCTATGTTATTTTACAACCTATTATTAAATTCATTAAATTTTTCTTACGCTCATGATCTAGTCTTGCTTTGAATTATTTCCGTCTGTGTAGAAGAAAACTGAGGAAGCCTCGCCGCACATAACCAAGACCCCAACGGTCACGAGACAAATTGTAGTTGGTGACGAAAATATAAATTATTATTAAATTCAAATAGTGTTGAAAATAAAATTATTTCTGGTTGTAAATCAATAAACATATATTTTCTCAGGCAGTATGAGACAAGGGGCCGAAGGAAGGTGGACTGGGGAGTGAGGAGGAAAGACAATGAGGGTCAGTGCAGGGCTGACGAATGGGAATGATAGGAAGAGTAAGGTGACGAGTAAAGAAAATTAAATCCAGCGGTCAAGAACCACTGGTGTAAGGGCCTATAGCGGTCGAAAGAGCGGAGTGGTGCAGAAGAAAATAGGGAAGGACAGGCAAAAGAAAAAGAAAGGAAAGCCGCTCCCGCTGCACTCTTAGTGTGCTCAAAAGGACTCCATCCTCGCCTTCGTTGACGAAACCCGACCGTAGACTGCCTCGATTCCACCGTTATTGCTTTATTCGCTCGTCCCTGTTCATACGCCCTCTTTCTTTACGCTGTCTCGTGCAACCTTCTAGTATGGGCACCAGCTCCCGTGTCTGAGTTCGAGTCATCAGAACACGGACTAACTAGGAGGATCCAGTACAAAGTTAAGAAAGACAAGGAGAGAAAAAGCGAAAGGAGATGAAGAAGAAACACGTTGGCAAAAAGTCGGTGAGAAGTATGAGAAGTTGAATTAGGCCGTGGGTTAGACACAAAAAACCGATGAGGGAGGCCCTGTGGCCCGTCTGAGATAATTGCCGCCCGAAATAATAGAAATATAGATAGAAAGAGAGATAGAGAGAAGAGAGAGAAAAGAGAGAATGGTAGAGAGAAATATTTAAGGAATATATAGAAAGAGAGATAGATGAGATAGAAAGAGAGAGATAATGGAAAGAACGGAGAGTGGAGTATTTCAAGGACAGGAAAGCAATGGAAAAGCCAGGGATACAACAGAGCAGACCTCATTTACGCGGAAACGAGGGCAGAGTACGGTGCAAAGATGAGAGCCTGAATAAGTTCGAAAGTAGGAGTAGTGAGAAGTGCAGTTAAGGAGAGAAGAGTAAGGATTGAAGGAAGTAGGAGATGAGTAAGTATTATAGAGGAGGAGAGTGAATATGAGAGGAGAGCAGCGTGGTAATGAGATGATGATGAATTAAGAGTAGAAAGGGCGGAGATGTAGTGGAGTAGAGTATAGATATAAAGATAAGGATGGATGATATGGAGTAGAGAGAGGGAGTAGGATATATGAAATAAGAATGATAGAGGAGTAGAGTGATGGAGGATAGAGGAGGAAGGAGAAAGAGAGGAGAGATGAATGCGAAGTATCAGCAGTTAATAATGAAGGAGTGTGAGAGAGAGAGAATAGGAGGAGGAGGACAAGTATAAATGAGTATTGAGATATGGAGGATAAGGAGTCAGAAGTATTGGGTGAGAGAGATGGGCGTCAGGTCGTGGTCATGACAGCGAGGTTATCAAAGTGGCATAATGTAGAGATAGAGTGAGGAGTTAGATAGGATAGAGTATGATGATGAGTATATGTAGAAGCAGAGAAGAGATGATGGAGAGATGATAGTATGAGAGAGGAGGATAGGGATGTAGTAAAACTGTGTAGAGGTGAGTAGTAGGGTGATGATGAGAGACTGAGTAGGGGGGAGGTATAGAGAGGAGGAGGAGTGATGATAGTAGTAGATATATAGTAGTAGGATGAAGAGGACATTGAAGGAGGTGGAGATGACGTAGTAGGAGTAGGAGAGTAGTGTGAAAAGAGTCACAAAGTGGCGAAAAACGGGGGAACAACAAGGAAAAAAGGACAGTTGCAAAGAAACAGAGCAACCACGGGATGAAAACTGTAGCAAAAGATGGAGAACGTAAATTCGTAGTGCAAAGGTTGAAAAAAAAAAAGCCTGGAGAACAGGGAAGAGAAAGGAGTATGCCACATAGACAGCCCACAGCGATTGAAGTGGCGTAGCGAGGAAGACTGTGTTGTAGCAAACGTCAGCCTTAGAATTGTCCTCCGTGGTGTGATGTGCAAAAACGCTTGCAGCCGACGTGAAGCCCACGTGAAAAACGTTTGTGAGGAGCATACACACCCGTGGAGGAAAAAACGGTGAAAATGCTTGACAAGGGTTATGTTTTGATAATCAAATCAGACTGAAAAAATATTTATCACAGACGATATGTTAATTTCTATGATATTACAATAATTCACATTTAATTCCTATTATCAATCAGTGTATTCAAATTTAACTTAAGTGCTACGATGATTATCTACCGCCTTCAATTAGCTGATATAAATTTACCAAGAACTTATACACTAATTTTTATAAATTAATCTCCCTCAATTTATCTCACTATATATCCGCAAAGTATTAATAATCTCTCTCTAATCAATTGATCAAGTCATTGAAGGTATCAATACATAACGTCATGCTATTATAAGGTGTAATGTTGTGAAATAATAAAGCGTTATGATAACAATTACAAGTATGATATATTAAAATTGTGCTTATAATACAAAGTCATAATTAGATAACGATTTATTTACCTCCAAGAATTTGAGAAATAAATTTGGAATACCTAATTCATAATCAGTTTTAATCGATTAAATAAGTAAATCATTCTAAAATAAAAGGCTATAATTATTATATGGAAGTACTTAGTATATATATATATAGAAACTATTACTATATTAATTAGATTACGACAATTTAAAATTAATATAATAAGCAAATATAAAATAATGATACTAATAATAATTTACATTATATAATATTTTATATACTATATTTCGATTTAATATTAATATTATTTAATATGAAAGCTTTGAAAGTAATTGATTTATATGATTGAATTATAAATAATTTAATTTAGTTAATATTATTCTCATTAACTAAGTTAAAATATATTATTATTATTGTATTTAGTTTGAAGCATAAGTTTCAAGATATTATCATTAGGAAATCATTTATGTAAAATAAATTATTCTATGTATTTTATATATATGATGATTAATATTTATCTGAAATTGTCAATTTTATTTAGATATTTTTAGATGATGACTATTATTCAATAATTAATATTTTGTCTATATGTACATATATATTATATATGGGAATGAAAAATATATTATTATTTAGATATTATATTATACTGTATAATATAGGTGAGTAAATTATAGAATATTAGTTAATACTGTTATTTACTTTAGTTACATAGATTACTTTATATATATTTATTATATTAATATTAATAGTACATTATGAAATAATATTAGTTTGTTTTAATTAATAATTCTATTTTTAACTATCTTTTGTATAGAATTTTTTATTGTTGATATATTAATTATTATTAATAAATGATATATTAATATAAAACATGAAATTCATAAACTCTTTTGATTATAATATTTTATAATTATAATTTACAATATAAGTATATATATTATATATATATATATATATTATTATTTAATTAGCTAATTTATTGAATTTTTAAGTATTTATTTAAAATTTATATTATATTTAATGATCTTTGCTATTTATTTATATTTTTAAGGTCGTAGCCCTGGGTGGAATACTGTTCGTAATTATTGTATTAATAGATTGTATGAACTAATATTACTATGATATATTATATAAGATATTATATATAATACGGAATATAGATCATATATATTACTATTAATGTATATTATATATTTATTATTTTAATTAACATATAAATAACAAGAAAATAAAAAAATACTTTAATACTTTGTTATACGATGTCTTTTATTTAATTATTTATATTTATTAATGATTAATAAAATTATTAAGGATTGTATCATATTTAATTTTTTATATTTATATATATGTATCTTTTATCTTCAGTAAGCATAAATACTTTTCGTAATGCAAGTTATTATTAATTATTGATTAATTATTAATTAGCTATATTAGTTTTATTATATTTTGTATTAAGTGAGTTTAAGGTACTATTATTATAAATATGTATTATGTATATATTAATTTATATTATAATTATGATTTAATATTATATATATATATATATATTATATATATATATAATTATTCTATTTAATTATATTTAAATAATTATATATATTATATATATACTATTATATATTATTATTTATATTCATTTAATATATTATGATATTGTAATATTAATTATTATATTTGTAATATTAATAATTTTATAATAATTATATATAATATACTATATATATAATTATATATATATATATAATTTATATTATATAATTTATAATATTATAATTTATATTATTTTATAGTAGTATATTATATTTTAATTATATTATATTAATTATATATTTAATTATTATTATTAAACTATTATTATTATATATATATATATATGTATTAATTTATATTTATATTATTCTTATTATTTTATTATATTATATTATATTATTTATTATATATATATTTAATTATATTAATTATTATGATTATATAATTATTATTATTTTATAATTATTAATTATTATTATTAATATTATAATAATAATATATATATATATTATTATATATGATTATAATTGATACCTAATAAGTATAATACAGGTATTAACGTGGGTGGTTATAAAAGAGTATATTCAAATATAATTATGATATATCAAATTTATTAAAATGAATTTTACTGATAAATGTCCTACTATACAAAATAAGAAAGTTGGAGAAAATAATTAAATAGTTTAATATAATAATACTTCTAATAGTAGGCTTCCAAAAGACTAGATAAAAATATATATTATCTACACCGTCCTTTCGTCCATGTATATGATTTTAATAATATTTTATCATATATCCGTTATTTATGAATTATTTGTCTATATATTTTTATATATAGTTATTAAATATATCATATTGTGTTAATAATCGAATATCTACATAACTCATTAATATAATATCTATAATTTTTAATATGTTATTATTGTATTATATTCAACAATGCTATATATATTTTCTGTAATTTATTATAATTATTATATTATATATATATATTAATTTATTTATTATATATTATTTAGTCTTATTTAATATATATTTTATTAATTAGTAATGATTATTAATTATTATTATTATTGTAATTAATTATGATATTAATATATTCTTTCTTCCTATTATATATTATTCACTTTAATGTTTATTTCATTGTACAAATACTTTAGTGTATTTTATATTTCGTTTATTATATTTAAAGATTGAAAATTTTGTTATCAATTAAAATCGTTGAGATAAAAGGTATAAATAGAAGAGTTAATATATATTATATATATATTATTTCTATATTTAATAAATATATATTTAAAGAATAATTTATATATTATTAAAAATATATATTGTAATAAACGTATATATATATATATATATATATATATATATATATAATAATTAATACTATTATCATTATGGGCTCCATAATATAAAGGACTGAGCAAAACGTTTCTCTAATAAGTTATCCCATTTATTCATTAACTCTGATCTCAATTATAGGTATATATTTTATTTTTATGTATATCAATATATTTATAAATTGCTATATATGTTATTTTTATAATATTAAAGTTAATAGTATATTAATTTATAATTATATCGTTATATAATATATATATACTAATATACCTATTAACATTAAAATTTAATAATATATATTTTATTTAGATTATTAGATTGTATTGATATAAGTAGTAGGTATGGTATGAAAAAGTATATGTATAGTAATGTGTAAGAGTCAGTATAGTAAGTATTAAGGATATATATATAATATATTAAGTATTATATTGTATATATGAATGTATATATATAAATATAATAATTAGCGTGAGCAAAAACAAGTTAATTATAATGTAGATTTATGATAGATTATTATAATAGTAATTGAGTTAATAAGTCCAGCGTATTGAGTAGTAGGGAATAGATTTAATTATCTAGGAGTAGATATAAAACGTCGAAATGGGGTGTATGATTAGTTGAATGATAGAATATAAGTATTATAATATAACCAGTGTAGAAATAACTAGTAATTAAGTGAAAGTAAATAATGTGCTAAGGGTGACTCCAAAGGACGAAAACTCATAGTCCCTCAGTATTAGCCTCAAAGGCGCTGATTAGCCATTGAATTAAGCAGATAAAGTGCTAGGGGTGAAGAGTAAGATATGGATATAATGATGAGGGAATTACAACCAGGACAGAAGAAGGAGGGTAGGTCGAGGTGAGTTATATATATACATATATATATATATATATAATATATAATTATTGTATAATATATATAATATATAGGAAGTAGAGTATATATATTATAGATATTATAATGTAGGTAATGTAAAGTGATGGAAAAGAGTATATGATATTAGAAGAGATATGAGGAGGATAGAGGTAGTGAGAGAGTAATAATTTATATAATGTAATGTATATATACTCTAGTTATAAGTTAGTAGGGGGGTGAAGGGTATAGGGCGTTAATTATAATTTAAATCATAGGATGGTAGTAGATGTATATAGGTGCAGTATTAATAATGTAAAAAGTTATGTGAGGAAAGTGGAAAACGGATAATGTAATAACTGTGCATATGTGAGCGCCAATAAGAACTGAAAAACTATATTCCCCATGGAGATATCTACCAGGGCCGCTAGTCTCAGGTATATATATTATTTACAATTTAAATAATGTTGCTAGTATGTAAGTAAGTAGATTTAGATATACATATTACATACCATGTGGACCTCCTAAGAAGATATAATTATTATTTATTATATATGGAGTTGATAATATATGATTAAGTAATAAATATGACTCTGACCAACAAGATTCTCAGGTAAGATATATAAATATATTATATATATGTAGGTTTAATTATTTAGCTAGGTTAAATTTCACATTAATATAAAGCAATTGTATTTAGTATGTTCCATGCTATATAAGTCAATGTTAATTATTATTATAAAAATGATAAGTGAATTAGCCAGGCTTAGTAGGGGAGGGAATGTCCCCATAATTAACGGAAGAAAGGTCATCATGTACATAATCTTTTAAGTAAATACAGAAACAAATTAATAAGTGACTTACCGAACAGTTGTTGAGTCGCA
>JABUQX010044661.1:0-30000 GCA_015478945.1 Trachelipus rathkii
TATATATAGATATTGAATATATCTGTGACTGTTTTTGCCCAGTTGTTAAATCAACTCTTATTTCAAAAAAGATATGGCGCACCCTATACAATATATAACTTATAAGCAATGGGTCCATTGTCAAGAATGAAATATAATTTAAATTAATCCTAAAAAAATGTTCCAGTAGGATCTGACCAGAACTAGCCAGATCCAGTACACCTTATATATTTTAAGTTCTAATTTTATATACTTACTCAAACTGATTTATTTTATAGTGAAAATTTTTTGATGACTCCACCCAAAATGAATTTGTTCTCTGGTTTTTCAGCTCACTTTTAATTAATACAATAGAAAGATCTTTGGAGAAGTTTGAGACTGTTTCTTTTAATCCTTTTAGTAGAGTAATAATTGTTTAGTTAGGGGCCTATTTAAATTAAAATACTAGTGGTACAAAGATGAGTTGCAAAGTTTTTTATTGAATTGGGGTGGCAGCTAAAAAGCATTTTACCATAAAAAGTTTTATATTTCTTACTAAGTGAAAATAAAAATCTTTGTATCAATCATTCTTTTTTATTATACTTCATAATCAATTGAGGATTTCATAATTAATAGAGCAGAAGTTTGGTAATATTAGAAAACAGATTGCCAGCAATTAAATAGGGAGAGTCCAATATTTCAAAGAGTGTAGCTAGAGTCAATAATTTAATTATCAAAAGGTGGATTTAGTGGGAACTGCCAAATTTTTAATGATCTCCACAACCCTGGTAAATGTGTTTAGTTACAATTTTTGTATATATAAAAAAAACAAAAAAACAAAACAATGTCAAAATGAATACTTGGAATGCAAATTTACTGCGCCAATCATTTCCTACAAAATTTTAAAATCAGAATGGAATCTTTAATCTCTTATTTTAGTATTTAGAGAAATGATAAAAAAAATTAGTTTAAAAACCAAATTGCTTGATAGAAAACAAAAACGTAGAGAAATTATCAGAAATTATTACATTCGTATTACTTACTTTATTTTTTTTTACTCTGATTTTGAAACTTTGATTTTTCCTCTGTTATTTTATCCAGATTGTAAATTACAAATGCTAAATCTTACATTTGTGCCGCAATTCTGGGAAAAAAATTTGTGTATGTGGTATATATATATATACATTTGAAGTTGATTACTCTCAATGTTAACCATATATTCATACAATTTGAAATTAGCATATGAATCTTCTTGGTAAATGGTAATATAGTTTATACATTTTTTCTTTATCTATATTTTTTTCTATATCAAATTGTTGACCAGTTCTTTATTTTCTTATTGAAGTTAAAAGAAAATGATGCTAGTAAGAGAAATTTAATTGTAGTTAATGAATATTGTATGTAGATCTCAGTAGGAAATTTCCACTGAATGTGCCATCTTGGAGAGGTTTGATCTTCATAATGGTTTCATATTTTTTTATATATTCAGCAAGCTATGATACAAGGGTAGTAGAAATCCAGAGAAAATTATTATTAGTCAGGTATTGTTTTTCATGTTTATTTTATAATGTTGAATATATGGGACAGTGTTAGCCTAATGTTAAACCAGCTTGTTTTTCAAAATAGATATAGCATAGCCTATGCAATATATGACTTATAAGGGATTAGTCCAGTGTCAAATGAAATGTCTTAAATAATAAGTCTTTATAAAATGTTCCAGTAGTGTCTGACTGAAACTGAACAGATTCAATACACCTTTTATATTTTAAGTTCTTATTATATATGCTTCTTCATTCTCTTAAACTATTTATTTTATAGCAAAATTTTTTTGCTTTGACTCCTCATAAAACAATTTTACCCCAGTTTCTCCTTAGCTGTGTTTTTAATTAATACAGTAGAAAGACATCTTTAGAGAAGTTTGAGACTGTTTCTTTCAATCCTTTGAGAGGAGTTATAATTGGTTAGTTAAGGGCCTATTTATTAAATTAAAATACCAGTGCTGCAAAGAAAATGTCTTAATTTGTATTGAAGTAAAAGTAAATAACTTTGTTGTAACAATTATCGTTTTTTATTACACTTCATAATCAATTGAGGATTTCATGAAATTATTTTTTAAATAGAACAGGAGCTTGGTAATATTAGTATGCTAGAGTTCGAGTTGGCAATAAAACAATTTGCCAGCTGTAAAATAGGGGTGTCCAATATTTCAAATGAGTGTCTAGAGTCAATCATTTAGTTCTCAATGGTTGAATTCATAATTGGAATTGCCAAATTTTTTATAATCTTCCCAACACTGGTAAATATGTTTAGTTACAATTTTTGTATGAAAAATCATGTAATATCAAAATGCATACTTGAAATGCAAATGTACTGCACCAATCCTTTCCTACAAAATTTTAAAATCATTATAGAATCTTTAATCTTCTATGTTTTATTTTAATATTTAGAGAAATGACAAAAAAAAATTAGTTTAGTAACCAAATTGCTTGATGGAAAACAGAAAAATGTAGAGAAATTATAAGAAATCGCATTCATGTTACTTTTTATTGCTCTTTGCTCTGATTTTGAAACTTATTTGATTTCCATTTTTTTTTTTTTTTTTATTTTTTTTTTTTTTTTTTTTTATCCCAGATTTGTAATTACAAATGACTAAAATCTTGACATTTTGTATTGCCCGCCAATGCGTTAGACAGCCGCGTTAATAATCTCGTAATGTGGGGTCGAATCGGTTTATGTCCCTTTGTTGTATGGTGTTGTAATTGATGTAACTACATGCGCGTTAAAAGTGTAAACCCGAAGTAAATAAATGAAAGTGGGTTATGATGCATAGTGATCATTAGTGTTGGTCAAGATATTGAGTATAGTGGAAATAATAGTATGATTTAGATATCTAAATTGTCTCTCGGTAGCATTAAACGGTGAAATGTTTATAGGATTTATATGGTGTGAGTGCTTGTAGGGTGAATATTCGATCCAGACTGGTTATCTTAGTTGAGGACCGAGAAAATATAGCCATGAGAATGTAAGTCATGAAAAAAGGTTATACCAAGAGTTTCTTCCTTTGACGTGTGATATATATATTTAAAGTTTTTGGATTATGAGGACAAGAGTGAAAATGGTTTTGTGAACTAAATAAGGGAAAGATAGTTTAAGTTAATGGCAGTGGTGTTGATGAAGGAGAGTTGGTTTTAGGAATCAACCTGTATGGCCATAAGTGGACTCCAGTATGAAACTATAGAACCTGGCGTCAGATGTTGCCCATGACTTGATGAGACGAGCTCAGTGACGTGAATCCATCGTTCTCTCTCGTTTCATATTATTTATATGTTTTGCTCACCCCTCTCACCTCAGTGTGATTGGCTCCTATGGATGATGAAATGATAACAGCTCTAGGATGGATTTATATATATATATAGCGCCGAGTTCTCACTAATTGGTATTAAAGGGAGTAGGCGCAGAGAGTATCGCAGGCTTGGTCTTGGATCATATTTCTCTTACTTGCTATTTCTACTAATTCTTATATGTATTATTTTTTTCTCATGCTCGTGTAGCCATATTGTTATTAAAGTCGACTCTTAATATACCAATCAATAAGTCTTTGGGTATGGAGAGTAGATCGATGCGGTTGTTGACAGTTTTAGGTGTATTGATGATAACCCAATAGTGAGTTTTAAACCCACATAATATTTTACAAAATAATTAATAAAGTAGCTAGTAGCCTTATACTAAATTAATGTAATACTATTATAAGATAATGAGTGACTCACTAATTTATTATGCATGAGTATAAGAAATAGTTTAACTTTTTAATTAATAATTCACTTCAAAATAATATTGCTATTCTATATGCATTGAACCTGTCCCGTAATCCGTAATATATATACTTATAGGTAGGTTTTATGGTATATAAAACTACCTTTATAATATATTTTATAATTATATATCTCTAATTATAGTATATATTGCTTATAAGTCTTTCTAATTATTCTGATAACCTGTGTGAACTTTTGTTACTTTGTTTACTTTAGATACATGTACTTGTACTTGTTACTATGTTATTGAAGTGCAAATTCTTATGATGTACTTGTTATTCTCTGAATGTACTTTGACCCACCAATTCTACGCTAAGTACGGTATGTACTTGCTACTGTGTATATAATACGGTTTGAACCCAAGCCTGATTACTAGTATATGATGCTGAGCCACTAGTTATTATAATATTATTAGCTATTTATTATAACCTAGATTGATACTAATAACATCTTTATGATAGTTATTTATACTATGTATAGATCATCATCTTAGCTTATTTTAATCTATTATTCGAGAGGACTTCATTATATTTAGGTTATAACTGACGCATTTTTTCTCATTAAGAAGTTGCTTGCACAATACAGATAAAGTTGGCTAAAGTAATTTAGATGCTGAATGGAGTTAGCCTCAGCATAAATAACACAATCATATTAACTATTTAAAACTTAATTTTTTTTTTTTATATATATCATTCTAAAATTTAAAATATTGAAATTGGAAAAATCTCCATTATGTAATGATCCATGTATAATTATACATTATTTACTTCATATAATCCGAGTTGAGGATTTACACTCAAATATGGTATAATACCTTAGGTAAGTACCAGGACGTTATTCCGTAAATATTTAGAAATAACAGGTATAGTCATTGCTGACTAAGCTTGTCTTAAAATAATGAATATTTTTTAGAAAAAAATATAGTTTCTAAAAGTAGAGTTCATATATGGCACGCTCTTATGACGCTCCCTATTAATACAGGAAGTTTATAATTTTTAGACAATATAGGGGCAGATTTCCGAATAAGTATCAGAGCTGAACTTAGCCCGTTGCGATTTTCGCCAAACGTGAAATCTCCAAACAGCTGTCACAGTCTGTTAGCGTTAACAATCCAGATCAGAAAGGATGTCAAATATATGATGTGCCTATTCAAAATGTTAGGCCATACTTTTGTTGGTTTTGAATTTGTAAAGTGTCTCAATTTATTAGTTCGTCATGCGGTTTCTTTTAATGTTCTTATTTATTTGTGTGTAATTACAAATTGTAATCCATACTCAATTCTCATAAGATTCTCTCAGAGCAACCGAACGTGTGTTTAAAAGGGTCCACAAGAAGAGTGGAGATACTGCTTCGTTATCTCCCTCTTGTTAGAGTTCTCTACTGTAGACCCTTACTTTTTTCATCTTAGGCTTTATTAATTTTAATCTTGTAGGAAATGATAAAAAAAATATTATGTATAATATTAACCCCTTAAATAGTGTGTACATATAAGAATTAAAAGAAAAACTGTTGCTGGACAAACACCTGTAGGAAAATGTTGATTCAGCAACATATGCTCATTGATAACAATCAATCTCGTACCAACATATAATCTCCTATTAACATTGTTTCTCAGCGGGATTTGTACAACTGTTCTATATATCGTTAACTACTTTTTGATTTTATTTAGGACAGCCTCTTCTATTGTTATAATTTTATTCTGGATGTACTCACATAATTACAAAATGCCAAATAATTATATATATCTCTGTACAGATTGGCTGTTGATAGCAAATTTTCAGAACTAAAAATTTGAATATATATATATATTATATATTAGTTATAATAATAGTGTATAGTATACATTTTGATTAATGATTGTTGAAATATTACTATCTTAAATGTAAAATCACATATAATATTTATTACATTACTAATTATTAACACGAAGAAATAAAATGCTTTTGCAAATTCTATTCTAACAAATAAAAACTGAAATCATAAAACTTATTTTTGTGTGTCATTGTTAATTCGACTTATGCTATTAGGTTTATACCTATTTTTTTCGTTTTAGTTACACCAAATTGTCATCAGTTCTCTATTGTCTCCTTTTTGAACGACCTTTGTGGACGTAAAAAGTGCATGTACAAAACAATATGAGTGGCCCTCAAATAGGTAAAGCCCAATTTTAATAATCCGATTACTGTTTAATACTATATGAATATATGACAATATATATATACGTTACATTGTGGATTACTCAGTATATAGGAAATTTCCACTGGGAATGCTTTGCCATCTGGATAGAAGCTATTGATCTATTTCATAAATGGTTTCATAATTTTATATATTTACTATTATGAGATATATATATATATATTATATATATAGTTAGTAGTATAAATATATTTATATATATATGGATATATAAACCATTTTAGAGTTAGGTAGGTTAAATAGGTAGGTATAGGGTTACGGTTAGGTTTGCTCAGTCGGTCATTTATTTTTTTACGAAATTTTAATATTTGTTTCAAAGTTTTAAAGATTTTTCATAAAAATTTATTTACTAATATTTTAAACACATAAGATAAGTTTTTATTTTTTGGCGGATTTTGTCATTATTCTCAAATTTTGATTATTCTCTATAGATTCATTTAAATATACTATAACAAATTTTCTTTTAAAGTGAGTTAAATAAACTCTACAACCCTTTCCCTTACATTTGAACGCTCAATTATCATACCGTGGTGCACTACACTGGTCTATTAACTGTATATGGAACTATTTCTTACTCTGAGTTCTAAGTTTTAGAATCTGACTGACTCCAAAACGTACATGGATAAACCTCAATTGATATTTTAATACCCTCATTTTATTAATAGAACAAGACGAAGTTTTTATGTATTTATATAAGATTGATTTACTCACCACTTTTCTTCAAATAATGAAATTGATAGATGCAAATAAGATATCTTTAAATTTTCTTTCGTGCCTCTATATTATATGCGATCTCTATCTAGCTGAACGTGTTATCTCCCATTCCGCTATAATGTTACTCATAGAATAGAGAGTTGAAAGCTAATTATATATAGAATATTAATAATAATTTAATCCTCATAAATAATACAATTATATGTCTCCAGCTATAGGATATCTGTACTACAAGAATATACTAGCTCAGATTCTCCTCAGATACACATTCTTTATATAATTAATTTTATATTTATCTAATTATTTTAACTATATTTAATATTAACATTATTACAAATCTCATATTTCAATTTTAATATTATTATATATATATTATAGGTTTATATGAAAATAAATTTTTTTGTAATGAACTTTTCCAACCCCCAAAATGATATCTTGTTATCTCTGTAGGTTTTTTACTAATAGTATATGACTCTCAGTACCTATGTCTGAGTACTTTGTTATAGCCGTCAATATGTATCTTATAACAAAAACTTATTCATTCGAAAGGTATCTCTCAGTTTGAAGCGGAGAAGGTATAGCGATGAATTGACTTTGTTTTCCGCTTTATTTAAGTCTCCTGTTCTCTAATGTATGTGGCCCTGAGCGATAATGTAAAAATAAAAATAAAAATAATAAATGGAGAGAGAGAAAATAAAAAAATAAAAGATATAAAAAATAAATTATTGAGTCTTTCAATATAAACGTATCAGGAAGGTAGCTACACGGCGAAAAGGAATACATCTTCTTGTGAGTTATTTTTCCGGTAAAATAATTACGACATAAAACATGAATAAAAACAATATTAAAGCGGAAACAGAAGAATACATATAAGATAACTTATAAGATGCCATCATAGTAAGATTCATGTTTATAGAAGGGCCTTTTAGGCTTGTAGAGAACTCTTTTGATGGTTTCTCGTTAAATAAATAGACTTTCTCAAAATTTTTATGCTTTATACGGCACACTAGGGGGCTCGAGCCCCGACCGGGGAACATAAAGGTGAGGGACGTTTCATACCCCGAGGGGAGGGCGGAGTGAACGCCCCGCGACACCCAAGAGTTACCAAAGAGCGGGCGGTTCGGAGACCCTCCCGGAGGGCGGGAATTCGTAGTCGGGCTACTCAGCGTTAGTTCCCCGTGTAAAGAGACACGAGAGCATCCACCCCGGAACTTCCTGCCATCTCGGTGCGGTTTACATAAAAAGTTTTTATACCCTTGGTTAAATTTGTCATTTCTTATTCTAAGTAGAGATAAAATAAGAAATAAAAACTTTTCAATATTTATCTGTAAAGGATGAGTAAAAGAAAGTTACAAGGATTTACACCAATAAAAGCGTCTCTAAATAGCCTTCCTAACTCATAGTACATCAATTCCCATAATAATTCTTTCTAAAGTTACATCAATAACTTTTTTTATATTTTCCTATTTTTTTCTTTTTTATATTACTACTATGGGTGAGTGCTTCATAATTATGTGAATAATTTTACCAGGGATCTCAAAAAAATGTATTACCGTTTATGTACGCAGTAAGCTATTTGCATGTTTATAGTAGATGAATAGTATTATGAAAATCTTTATTTTTTTATATTTTTTTTTTGCTTCTAGTCTTTATTTTTTATTATTTTGAAATATACATTTTCTGCGGGTAGAGGATCACACAACTTATTTTTCGCGCATAACGCAGGCATTGTTACCTATGAATTTCCGCTCTCACACTATTAACTTTTGATACACTATCATATGAGATTATATGATGGTTACTTAGTGAGTGAAACTGGCCCATAAACTTTATCATGACTATCTTATCAACAACACGAAACACACCTCTGACCAGCTTATTGTAAATGAGTGGTCATTTAGTTTATTACAATTTACTGTCAATTTATTTATATTATTACATAACAATAACTATAAATAAGAACATAAAAAATACTCAAAATAATATTGTCCCTTAATTTGATCTACATCTGGGCGCATATCGCCAATAAATTGACTGTAGACCTATAAATCAGCCAAATATATGATCTCATACTAATAATTTTTAAATAAATAATTCTCACTGAACATATTGCTACAATAATCTATTTAAATCTCTTTAATTTCTTTTTTAAAGTATATTTGAGCGTAATGGCTTTGTTCATAATTTATTATGAGTATTAAATAAAGGACTTAAATCCTTAATAACTAAAATCTAAAATAAAGGTTTAATGCCGATAAAGATGTTTTTGGCATAATAATTTCTTCTTAACGTGGTTAATTTTTTTTTAACTACTGATTTTTTTTGCCATTTCTAATATTTAGATTTTGAAGGCTGTAATTATTTTAAAATCCCCTGTGGTAAATTGAAATTACATAATGTCTAAAAATCTGATATTTAAATTGTAAATCAGTGAATGCAGTGAGCATTATAGGAGAACGAAAAGCCAAATATAAATAAAATAAAAAAAATACCCTAACACAACCAAGGCCCTGATAAAATGCTATTAAGTCGTATAAGACTATACTTATTAATTTTATTATGGCACATTATTATGCTAAACTTTAATGGTGAGGAGAAAAAGGATATGAAATACAAGAAAATCTCGCCTCCAGATGCATAATTTTATTCCAAGAAATTATAACCTAAGTCGAAAGATTTTAGAAATATTAGCAACTGAATCATCTTGGGTCAGATATAGTAATTGATAAAAATTATATCGGACGAATAAACTAGAACATATCTCTTTCTTCTTTATTCCATCAAATGTAATATTTTTTTTCCTATATCACACACTAAAAATAAGATTTCCCATCCGCGTCTTCCTCTCTTACTCTATTATCTTTGATATTTGATATAGTATTAAAAAGAAAATGGCTCGTCATAACTCAGAATTATGTCGGAGGAATATTTGAAATATGTTAGGTTGTGCGTGCTCTCTGGTGTATGCTAGGTCTTCCGATGAAGTAGAATTTCCACTGAAGTGCCATTTTGTATAACGCAAATCATTGTAGGTAGGGATTTGGCGAGTCTTCAATGCATTTGCGTTCCCTTTTGAGTGTCAGCTGGTGTATATTAATTCCGTGAGCTGGCCATTACCATATTGTTCAGCAAGCTATAATGAATACATAAGTATATAGTATATTATATATTGGTTATATATAATATATATAGTGTTAGAAATATTTATCGAAATAAATTATTATTATCATATATATATAATAGGTAATCGACAGGATAAGGATTATTTACATTATGATTAATGTTTAATATTTTATAATGTTGATAATATTAATATGGTAGTTAACTATATATATATATATAATGATGTTAGTAAATAACTAATGTTATAAACCAGCTTTATTTACGTTGGACTAATTTTTTTTCGCAATATATATTAAGTCACTAATCATTGCTAAATTATTATATATATATATATTATATTATATGATCATATATATGTATATATTAATGTAATATATGGATATATTAAGTCCTCATGTCAAAAATGAAATGTCTTAAATAAATATAATAATCTTTTTATATATATATATATAAAATATATGTATCCAGTAGTAGTTGACTGATAAATATACTATTATACTGAACAGATTCATACAATTACCTTATTTATGATAAATTTTTAATAAATATTATATATATATTATACGTACTATTCTCTGTCCGAATGAATCAGTAATTTGAGTCACATATTCGTAAGTTTTGCCGGCGAATTCTCCAGTTCTAAGAGAAGAACTTAGGAGATGCAGAGAGCTCCATAAGAGAAACAATTTGAGTAACCCGAGTGAGAGGTAGTTACTCGCTTAGCTGGACAGAGAGAGAGAGAGAAATTTTTTGGGTTTCTACAATAAAATTAATACTTTTTTAGATATCACTACGACAATAACGGAAGTGAAGACATCCTTTAAAGTTGCATGTCTTTTTGAGGTACCTCTAAATTTTCGTTTCAATCCTTTAGAGAGAGGAGTTATAATTGGTAACTAGAAGACTAACGCTGATAAGAAAGTCACAAAATATTTTATATTGATAATATAATCATAATAGTAAAAAAATCTCTCTATGCATATTTTAACTAAATATTTTAAAATTGTTTGGACAGTGATAATTTGTATTGTATACACATTAAGAGATATGGATTTAAGAGAATCTCAAACTGCTTGCAGTTGCTTTTAGAAAGGATTTAGATAAGTATATGGATGATAATGGTTTGTTGTTTAATAACTAGATTAGTCGGTCTTTTTATAACGTCTTGCACTTGTATGAAATTGAAGGCCCAAGATATTGCTCTCATCTGATAGTATATTTTATGTGTATAATTGGAACATGAATAGAGTGTGTTTTTTTCTTTCTAGTTCTTGGTGTATTGGTGGATAATAAATGTAGTGTTTAACATCGACGACGTCCCGGTATTTTCGGTGCACGAGTCCCGTTGTTCAAACCACTGTCCTGGCGCTATATATTTGTTTAATTACCTGTTCCCTGTTTTGTCCAAGCTCTAGTGTGTCACACAGTAATTATTTGAGAGAGCAGGCGATGAAAATGGAATTCCAAATATATATTTTTTACTAGAGACTATGTAAGTGTTTACTCAAACTTTACGGTCTCATGATCAGTTTTAGTACTCCTCAATGTAGTAAATCTTGAATTGAATTTCAGCAAGCTTTAGTCTAGAGCACATATAGACTTGGCCTCCAGGCAATTGATAAATCGACATCTTCCCAACACTGGTTAAATATTGTTTAGTTTACACTATTTATTAGAATGGCATGAGAAAAAAATCACTGTGATAAGATGATCAAAATGCATACTTAGATATGTGTCGAACACAATGGAAACTGTCGTCTTAGTGAATTTCCTTAATCTAACTTTTGTGTAATAAAGCTCGCATAAGGGCTAGTCGAATACTTTATATCTCTAACAAATAATAGTATTTAACTTTCTTTCTAATTATTAGTGCGTACGAGAGAGATTGTAGAAACAAAGTAAATTATTAGGTTTTGTGAAGTTATATACAACAATATAAATTGTGTACATGTCTATTTGAAAACAGTAAAAAATGTTTAAGAAGAAATTAATTAAATAGAAATCGTCATTATCCATGTACTTTTTTAATGTGGCTTCTTTTATGACTCTGATTTGAACTCTTTGATTATTTTTCAATTTTTTATGTTATTTTTTTTTTTATTATTATTATTCCTAAGATTAAAAGAGTATAAATGTACTTAAATACATATATGAATCTAATTGTTATAGCCGCCCTAATTAGTACTGGTGATAATAATAAATTTATGAGTTATATTATTATGTGGTATATTCACTTATGTAATACATTGTATTTATAACTATTACTTTCTATTATAAGTAGTTAATCCATAAAGTGTGTGTAGTATCAGGATTTCACGACTGTTGAAAATTTGTCAATAAATTTTTAGGTAAATGAAAATATATAGTTATAATACTTTATTATTTTGATCTTTAATAGTAATATATATATATATATATACCCACAATTGTAGTTTATATACTCAATGATATCTCGTTAATTTTGTTTTATTGGGATTTAAACAGAGCTCTGATTGCCCTGATAACTTATTAGAGAATAGTAAATTTATAATGTGTGTAATAATTGATATTTTATGAAATTATAATGTGTTGATATCTCTAGTGTGCTATGTAAGACTTCAGATATCGTAAAATCACTGAGAGTGTTACAGACGCATAATCTGTTTAGGAGAAGTAGGTCCATGTAAAACTTATCAATGAGAGCTATCTATTAATTTTTAAATATTATATATATGCTGGATTCATAAAAATTACGCTGATAACGCGCACATCCAGTAATGATTATCTAAACGTGAACTGTGCAGCTCCCAGTGATTCCCCAGTAAGTGCGAATAATAAATATTATAGGAATTATATATAATTTTTAATACGGATTGTACTTATGTTCACAAATTTAATCTGATACATGATGAATTTGTAAATACAAAAAGCACCTTTTTTCAATAATTGTTTTTATATTTATTCGAATTTTATTTTGAAAATCGTATGTGAAGTATCCATTTTTGTCAAAGAATTAATATATTTCATACCAATATTGTTAAACCAACACATATAATTTATCTAAAAATATAAGGAAAATTTAGGAATCAAGCCCTCTACGAAAATGATCGTACCAGCTTGAGTATCTGATAGAATAAGGAATATGAGAGATCTACAAATTTGTTTCTATTGATTAGTAATTGCCATTTTAATCTCATTTATTTATCTAATATAACATCCTTCAGAATATATGGTTTCATGTTTTTGTATAATAGCATTCTTAGAAAATGAGGAAACCTATGCAGCAATTATGGAGTTTGATAATGCATTTAACTCAATATCTGAATTCTGAGTATGAAATATCCATATATCTTTACTCACATTTTTCTCTGAATATACTAATATTTTCATTTTATTATAGTTAAAATTTTTTATTCTCTGGAATATTACCACTCACTAACTTGAGAATACGGAATTGGTGCTCTGTAGCTCTCATACTTAGCCCACACTCTTTAATATATTATATACGATTTGTAATAAGTAACATCTTTGTAGATAAGTTTAGACTCATTGGTGCTTTATATTAATAATCCTTTGATGATAAGGACTTATATATATTGGTTAGGCGTCCTATTTAAATATTTAATAAATTAGTGCTGTACATAAAGGAGAGATATAGTTGCAATGATATTAGCTCATAGTGAATTAGGACTATATATATGCAAATGCATGTGTGCAAGCAATATTAACTACCTATTAAGGGAGATTACTCGCCCTCTTTCGTTTTACTCTCCTCTCTTTATCTACTTATCTCTCACCTGATAGACCAGTAGAATGGATAGAAATATAAATTGATTAATAAGAATCTTTATAATGCAAATATATTTTAAAAAAAATTCAATACTTTACATATTAATAATTTTACTTATCTCTATTTATACACTAAATAAAATTTCTCTAGCACTCAACTGCAGTGATACTGCGGGGTCCGCATTCACAATTAACATAGGTAATTATTTATATTATTATATGTTAAGCTAATATATAGAGTTTTTATATATATATATATATGGATAAATATTTAAATATCTTTTTTTGTATGGTACAGCTTTAAAATAAGTTCTTATTGTGTTAATGTATTCAAAATAGTATTAAGTTATGATTTATATATATATATATATATATATTATATAATGTGAGTTAACTCAATATCATAATCTATCCCTGACAAGAAAAAAATGAACTCTTTAGGAATTTATATTCGACTATTTTTACTATTGCACCTACTATATTTATTGTATTAATATAAATAAATTCTCAAATCCCGTCTATATATATATAGGTAAATAATAATTATGTTTTTAGTTATATCAATTTTTGCTTATATATAATGAAAAAGTTACAATAAATATGTCTAAATAATGTAATACGTTGAGGAATAACTAAATTGTATCCAACACCCCAATATCCCTTTCTCTATATCAAATATTTATATTCGAAAATATGATAAAATCCTTTTATAATTCATCTTATTTTTTATTTTTACTTATATAATATATGCAAATATATGCAATTTTAAGATATAGTATAATGGGAGATATTTCATATGACCCCCAATGAAGGAGAATTTAGCGGCTTTAAAAACCACAATTGCTTCGATCAAAAGTAGAAACCACTTCAAAGAAAAAAACTCTTTAACCGTCGGTGACAGACTGGCTTAGTGAAACATAACTTTTATGAATGATTTTAATGCAAAAAATATTTTAAAATACATTCAAATTTTTTCTCACTTATTCTCTTACATATTAAAATATATTACATAGATATTTGTAATACAACTCTAATTACAGATTAAATTCTTTCTCATTCTACCTCGTACGTGAGTTTCTATCCAAGATTGTAAATTACAAATGCCAAAAATTTTTGACATTTTTGTGCCGCAATTTCTGTGCGGAAGCCGCTCTTATTCAGCTCGAAAATGTAAAAAAAAAATTGAATATTATGAGTTAGGTATTATAAATACTATTTGTAATAGTTGTACTAATTTACATCTCTCAACTAGTTTAAACTAATATATAATCATATACCAATTGAAAGAATCAGTTGAGTTAATTGATAATTAATTAATAGCTAATAATAAATTATTCTTACCTATATATATATAGTTACAAATTATTATATTATATTATAAGTATTATACCCATTTATTTATTTCTTTTAGTTACTACAAAAAGATATATATATATAATTCATTACATGCATTACTTATTTCTTTATTGAATGAGTATATAAAAGGATATATAAATGTTATGCTTTAGTAAGATGCCAATTTAATATGTTGAGTTAATGATATAATTCTCGAATAAAATATGAGGACTTAAACTCATTATTATGTAAAATTATTCACATAGGAAGGAGCCTGTTTGAAAATTTAAAATTAATTGAAATTGAATTGCGCGACTCCCTTCGCCAAGAAGTGGCAACGATTGGTACATATGCTGTAATTGTGTTTCTATCTCATATTAATAATCTCATTGCATTAAGGCGAATAGAAATGACCCATCTATGATGAATAAAGTGCGAAGTAAATATCCTATACGGAGAAAATTATCTATGTGTGTATCTTGAGTATCAGACATATACATATTTTTTCTTGTGCTTCACTCTCTATAACTACTTTCAGTGCCTTGTCTTGATTTTATGATAAGGTGTGCAAACCAGTAAATATCTACATGCGAACACTTGTTAATTATTGACTGACAAAAACTTAGTGATATAACTGTAACTATTCGCAACACTGTGCCTCTATGTGTGAAAAAAAAGAAATGCTCAACAACATAGTCAATCACATTGCCAAATCCAAATAAGGATTTAATTTATGACATGAACAGGGAAATGGATTTAGTTTGGTGACAAAGAAAAGAACTTGGGGTACGCTTATAGGATATTAAATGTAATTGACATGCATTCTATGAAACGTGACATTTTTTATAGTAGGATTCAGGACTATAGAAAAAATTCAAATCTCATTCAAATCCAATCTTATAGGATCGACTCCTTCACTAAATTTATATAATTCTCTAGAACGTCTCTGTTCTTTAGAAACTCCTCTTAGTTATACACTTTACGTCCCAACAGACTTAACTCAATAACTTTGAGCAATTGTTATTAATGTCAGTTTGACCTCCAAATTATCTTATTTTCGAGAAACTGTGCAGCGCACCCTAGAATATATCGAGATAAGGAACATTTGATATCTCTCTTTGTGATTTTCAGATCGATTCATTGACTAGATCGTCAATACTAATCATAAGATAACCATCTTTGGAGAGGCAACGATATATGAAAAGAATCTGTTATCTCTTCCTCTCTCCTTTAGATATAGAGTAATAAAGTACTTTGTTAGTATAGTTATATGGTCCACTATACTACATATTAAGTGATATAACTGAGGTTCGAGTAATCGCAAACATAGTATTGAAGATATAGGCTCAAAATCTATTTGTCTCTTCTCCTTTCTCGGAAACAATCTTAACACAATCTCTTGGCATTTTTGGCAGTTGCTAAAGCATAGAGTCTTAACATATAATACCCATAGAAATAAAAGGTGGTGCATATAATAAGATTCATATACATAAACAATTAGCTCTCGCGCAAATAATACTAATTGCATTTTGGGGTATATTCTAGAAAGGGCGTTAACAATGTTTTTACAAAACTCAAGGAGGACTTGGGGACATGGTTTAGTTTGAATAGTGAATGTTGAACACAATAAATAATCTCTATTCTGATACTACCAACTCTATACATACTAGCCTTCTGCTCGTTATTGTCCTATTGATTATATTTGATCATGGTCCAAATCGTTTCTCTCTAACAAATAATTTAATTCTCGAATATCGCAGAAGTTTGGTAATATTAGAAAACAGATTGCCAGCAATTAAATAGGGAGAGTATGAGAACTCCGCATATGTATTGTTAGAGAGAAGAAGTAAGCTTGATTAGTACCATAATTTTTAAATCAAAAGGTGGATTTAGTGGGAACTGCGGACCAAAATATTTTTTAATAATTCTAACAAACTACAACGACAAATCCCTCGTGGAGCGAAATTTGATAGCAGAATACTCTAGAGGTTTGGCTTGCATTCTTACTCCTCCGTGCTATATGAAATATTAGAAACAACGAATACACTCAAAAATCTGACAACATAGTGTATGCCCCCTTAAAAAATCATTATTTCTGTGATCTCACAGAATGAAAAAACATTTGGCGATATTGCTCCTAAAGATTATATAATCCATTTTTTGATGCAGGCTCCCATCATTTCTTATCATGAGCAATAGAGCTTTAACAGATACTACGCAGCTCAATGAGAGCATCCTCACTTTATATTCTACTTATTTTAAGAGCTTATTGTGAAAAGATTGTTAAGGAGGAAGTAACAAATATACAAAATTTACGAATTAAGTAATGTCAGCTGATTTAAAAAATACGTGCTTTTTGAAATAATTTAGGTTTTTTCGCGTAAATCTTGTAAAGACATGTGCTATCCCTCAGAAATTTCACTTACATTAATGTCGTATTTACTTACTTTATTTTGTTTGATACTTTAACTACGATTGATTCTTCTTCGAGCAAAACTTGATTTTGGTTTAACGCTTCGCTGTAATATGGTTCCTTATTCGCAGAATTCTCAGAGTTGTGCAAAATATATTTAACAAAGTGTACTAGAATTTCCATTATACACTATTTCTTTGAGGCGCCCAGCAAGATCTCTGGTTGATTATGTTAAATCTAAAAAATGAGTATTGTGTTCATAGTATCCACTTTTAAAACTTAAATAAACAATATTATTAACTTATAGTTACATGAAGGTTTGATACTTCCTTGTTAAAACATATATTCATACAATAGTGTGAATTAGCATATGAATCTGTTCTTGCTAAATTAGGTATACTAGTTACTAAAGTAGATAAACATTTTACTCCTTGTTATCGCCTTGGATGGTATAGTAGCTATAAAATACTCTTAAGTATTATATCCTACGAGATTGAGCTCTTGAGTACCAGTTCTTTACTTACTTCCTTTTACAATTGTATAGACTGATACTAACAGAACTATTTGATTAGTTGATGACGGAAATATTGTAATTCGGTATAAACCTATGAATTATGAGTGACACCCTAGTAAAGTGGTATGTTAGAGATCATCTGGAGATTCAAAGGAAGCAAATCTCACTTTTCAACGGTTGAAATAGTTGTGTGCGCCTCGAAAATCTATGTGCAGGCCTATTTCAAGTAAAAATTCCGTGCCAATTAAATTCTAATATCTCTCTTCCAGTAAATTTTTATATGTGATATTTCTGAATTTAGTGTCCTATATGCCTTATTTAATTCAGGAAGATTAACTATATGCTCCAACCAGAAAGAAGAGGTAGTAGAAATTCACATTGATAGTAGCAATATATTGAATATCATTGATAGTCAGGTTTGCGTGGGACTAATTGTGAACAAATGAGTATCTTCAATCTAGTCTCTGTTAGATTTTTAAGATATAATATGCAGTTTTAGAGCACTAATGTTAAACCCTGTGTATGTTTTTTACAAAATATTAATATATGCATATAGATCATTAGCTCATACTCGGTGATATTCCGAATATTGTATCATTCAGTAAGTGGTATGCTTTAAGTCCTCTCACTCCTCTCCTGTATACAAAAATGAGAAAATGTATCCATTTAATTCATCTTAGTGAGTCCATTATATAAAATGTCCCAGTAGTGTCTTTGATACTGAAATGCTTGAAATCAACGTTCCATTTCTAATGCACACCCTTTTAAATAAGCTATTTTAAGTTGGTATTAGTAATTATAATATATGCTCTTTTCTATATCTTCTTAATAATAACTATTTATTGATATATATATATAGCATAAAATATATTTTTTATGCTTTTCGTACTTTCATCAAAACAATTTTAATCATAACTTGTTTATCATTTTAAGTGTGTGTTAATTAATTTAATTTAATAACCCAGTATAGGAAAGTAATATACATCTTTATAGATGAAAGTTTAGAGACGACTGTTTCTTTCAATCCTTTGAGAGGAGTTATAATTGGTTAGTTAAGGGCCTATTTATTAAATTATAATATAAATACCTCTCAGTATTGTATAATCTAGCAAGATATAAAATGTTACTTAATTTTGTATTATTAGTATAAGTAAGAAAGCTTAAATAATATCTTTATATGTTATTTAATTACATCACGTATAAAAGTCATCAGAACTTCATAATTCAATTTGAAGTTTTTTTTCACTATGATATACTTTTATTTAAAAATACAAGTTAACTAAAGTTATTTTATATAGGTTAAATTAATTTAGTATGCTTATGTGAAGTTATCTAGATATATTATATATATATATATGTTTAGGCATATAAAAAAATCTAATATTTGGCTCAGCTACATAAATAGTATTTCTCTCTAGAAAATAAATTATTCTATCATACTCCATTTCTAAAGTGAAATCTATTTCCGAAACAGATCTATTTAGTTCATCAATAATGAAATTAATATAATTGATAAAATTGCACAAATTTATTTTATTATTTAAATATCTAGTTATTCCCTAACAACTTGTGTAAATAATGTGTAAGTATTACAATTTTTGTAAGGTGTAAATAAAAGCATATATATAGACTGCAAACTATACTCAGCTTCATTTCATTTGAAAAGCAAATCGTGAAATACAATCTCATAGAAAATTTTAAAATAATCATTCACATACAAAACTTTAATCATCTTTAATGTTATTATTATTATTATATAGAGTTAACCAAAACTCAAAAAAAAAGTTAGGTTATTAGATATATATATATATATATATATTGCATACGGTAATAGCTTACTAAAAACTAGAAAGATTTAGGAGACATAAAATCTTATTAGCTTCACTTTTGCTTCACTTATTTAGGTAGGACTTCTAAAACTTATAAAGAGGATGATTAGGCCTAACCGAAAAGTAAGTCAGGTTTTGACTAAACCAAACAACTTTTGTCCTTAAAAAGCTGCTTTGATAATATAATTAATTAGATTTTTCCCTTTCTGTCTTCTTCAGTCGAGAATATCACTTTCAAATTTTCTCAGCTGCAGCATCTTTGAATTAATCAAATTCTTTCATTAGTCAATTTATCCATTCTTTGTAGTGAATCAACCATATTATAAATATTATAGACATATATATACAATACTTTCACGAACATTACGCTACACTTTTAAATTGGTAATGTCTAAATATGATAAACATCTGTTGTAAAGTTACTATAACAATCAATTTACTAATGCCTCGATCTGTGTGTGTGTGTGTGTTTGATTACGAGATAAGGTAGGTCTCTGATTGAGATAATAAATAATTTAATATTCCTAAAAACAAAAAGAAAAATCATTATTAATTAGCTTACGATGGAGTGTATAAAGTGCAGAAACTTCCAAAGTTCTCCACATCTTCAGAAATTCTTACTTATTTATATTTTTAATAATCTTCATCAACTTGCAAAGGAAAACAACTTAGATGCTGCTATTTATCCTCAAAGCAACATTTGCGAACTTATACACACAGTCAAAGCTAATCAAAGTATTTTAGAATCACTTAAAATAATACATTTAATTTATCAAAATCTTTACCTTGGATTTCCTTAAACTCTTACATCATAATTTAATAAATTTTCGGATTAGGTTCTCAATTCTATGCATTTTGTGTGTTTCAATTTTCAAAATTTACTCTGCATAATAGATATCTGCGAAATTATATAGAGATTAATCGAAATATTTGCAATCTTCAAATGATTTTCAGTTGTTGAGTAGCAAGTGAATAAATTATGCAAGACAAGAAATAATAAACTCTGTCAATACGCATAAATCCGTGTCTCCTCTTACAAAGTCTTAATATTTTTGTTTTCAGTTATAGTAGTTCAACTGCATCCCATATCTTTACCAAATAGAATGCTTCTCGTGTAATGATAGGGTTTAATGAACATTGTAGAATATCTCGCATCTGTCTTCTAACTTTGGCAGACACAGAAAGTAGTTTTAATAATAAAATAAAGATAGTAAATCCAAATTTTTAGGTATAAGTATACTTTAATAAACAATAAAGTTACTAGAAGATTGGTGAATATATATAATTGTAAAAAACAACTGGAAACCGTCAGAAAAATGCACAGAAAGATTATTAAAAAGTAAAAACAATATAGACAAAACGTTGGCAAATTTAAAAGATACAGGAAAACACTCGGTGTGATAAGCTCTGTTTTAAATAATATATTTTGAAAGAAGGTTTGTTCAAACTTCAAAGGTCAGCATATATATATTAGTATCTATATATATATTATATAAGATATATATAGTATAGTATATATATATTATAATATATATATAATATTAATAATATATGTAGTATATAATATATATATAGGTACTATATGTCCCAAAACCATTTTAAATAAATTACAATCAAATAGTGGCCGAATCGGACGTTATTGTAATTTACTCAACTAAGTTATCGTTCTTCGCGCGATAAGTTATCGTTCTTATTTCTCTTTTTAATACTTTCGTTCCAAATGTTCAGCACATTTGATTAATTCATTACCCAATTAATTATTATTATTATTATTATATATTATTATTGATTATTATTATTAATAATATATATAATATACTATATATTTATATATATATATATTATAATATATATAATATATATATTATAATATATAATATAGACTATATATAATATTACATATATATATAACTATTAAGTACGGTATAATAATATATAATGCCATCCCAGAAAAAATAATGCGTAGGAAAGTCAACAATTGTACAATCATAATAAGATGTGGCTAAGGCAATATTAGATAAATTAATAATAATTAATCATATTATTTGAATGGGTAGTTATTGTAAAAAGATGAAAATCACATAAATAAACCTTACATCGACACCATATTTTTCCGATGAGAAAAATACAATAAGTAATTAAAGAATAATATATATATAGTATTAATATATATATACACAAAAGTATTATATATATAATATATATATATATATATATATATATATATATATATACATAATATATAAATTATATATAGTATATGTATATATTATTACTATATATAGATTATATATATTATAATTAGTATATATTATATAAAATATTTAGTATATATATATAATAGAACCTATATAAATTTAAATCTTATTGGTATCTATATCCCCAATATTTCAATATATAACTATTTTTAAAAGTGACTTTTTAAGTGTGTATTCATAAGGGCATCCCTTATTAATATATTATATATATATTATTATATATATGTAATATATATATATTACACTATATATATATAATATCTATATTATATATATATAATATATATATATATATATATATATATATAAATTAAAAAAAGTGCTGTTTAAGTGTGTTCATAAGGGCATTGCAAAAGTCAAATAATATTAGAAAACATCAGAGGTTAAATTCCTATAATAAGTCATATATATAGTATATATAGTATGATAATATATATATATTATATATATATTATATATAATATATAGTATATTATATATTATTTATATGTATAATATGATATATCTTAATGAGCAATTTTTGTTCCATTTTAAATTTGTAATTAATTTAAAAAAAAAAAAATTCTTGAGTAATCTCTTTCAGAAAGATGTCTTGTCTAAGTGTTGCTTCACTTTCGAGCTCGAGATATGAAATTCGAAGATAATGTAATGAAAGTGAAATCACAATGACTGAGTATTAATGTCATAAAACAATAACAATAAATACTGATAATGAACTTTATATAATAATAATAATATGATATATAATAATAATAATAAAATAATCCATAATATAATAATAATGAATAATAAGTAATAGTAATATATGCGGAGATTGAATATATCGTAGGTTAAAACCTCGATATATATAATATATAGTATATATAGTATATATATATATATATATATTAGTATATAATATTATATATATTATATATATAATATATAATTATATATATATATACAATATATATATAGTATAATATATTATATGTACTATATATATAGTATCGGTGACGCCTGCCATAAATCTTGAACCTATTTTCTGCATTGAGGTATAAATTAAGACATGAATTGTGTTGGTAGTGAATTGGAGTGATAAATTTTGAATGCACAACATTTTATATCCCATTAATATAATTCGTTAATTGCATCCTCGCTCTCTAAGATGCGATATAGCTGATATCATTGAAGATCGGCCTAAGTGGCAAGTTTTGTGATCAGCCTAACAAAACTCATTGCTGTTAGAATTCAATATTATCTCCTTCGCAACTAATGTTTCCAAGGTTCTATATTTGACATTCTCATACTTTTTCACTTCTTATAGTAATAATGCACTGCGATTTCTGACATACTCTAAATTTTGTAAAAAGACAACCCATAAGATCTATCGAAATTAAATTGAAATAAATGACACGCGGAGGGTGCCCAACGAACAAATGAAACAAGACTTGGTGTGCACCCCCCCTATAGGGCTCTGCCGTGAGTGGTGAGTGACTATAACTGTATAAAAAAAAAAAAAAAAAAAAAAAAAAAATCTTGAATGCAAATTAAAGAATAGGGGTAGGAGAACTTAAGTCGTTGTTAATGTTAAACACTTCATTTCTTTCACATATCACTCGAGGTAATCTTCCAAACACGACATGTCTTCTTCAAAAACACAACTAAAATTTTCATCTACTCTATTATTATTGGGCGTTCATTGTTTTCGTATCTTTCACGGTAGATAAGTCACTGTTTTCACTAAACAAACTTTCAAAGTTGTCGTTTTCTTCTCGGGCACTTCACTCAAACTCATAGTTGCTTGCTCTGTGTATGGGCACTTTAATATATATATATTAATATATATAAAATATATTATATACTATATATACCTCTATATATATAAGTATATATATATCTATATATATATATATAGTATAATATATTTATATATATATATAATAATATATAATATGAAATATAATGTTTACAAATTTCAAACAATTTATTTTAATTTAAGAATATATATTAGAATTATAATATATATATATACTAATATAGTATGATTAATATATATATTTATAGTAAGTAATATATATATAGTATTTATATATATATATATACTGCAGAAAAAGAAAAGAACTCTCCACTAAAATATCCCTGTGGAGTTTGCATAGCTACGGGGAAGATAGAAAACGGGTATGGGGTTGAACGGTACATTTAACATGCGGGTATGCCTTATAGCCTCATAAAGGAGCAATATTCATCTATGTTATACACACTGAAAAAATTTAACGTGAAAAGGTTATTACATTATATAATTTATTTATCGGCCTAAACAGGAGCAAAACCCTTATAAAAATTAACCCTTTAATAATCACTTCCTTTAGCGATCCTTACTTTAATGTTGAAAAAAAAAATAACAACAACTTGGATTTTTCCCCCCAAGTAAAAATATTTTCAAAAAAATATAATATTCACAAATGTAAATTTCCTTCCTTCATATTTAATCATTTATGGATTATTTTTGCACATTTTAAGTATTAATTTTTTATTATTTGGCACAAACAATTAGAACTTAGAGGAAAAGAAATTTATTTTTAACAAAATTAGTAATTCACTCAACCCACATTCATAAGCGTCAAGAACTAATTCAAAATTTCTGGAATGAAATTTCATATTAACCTGATGGAGCTCTTTGTTCTACGATGGAATGACGATTGCGACTTTACCTGGATGATTTTGGACGGACGTTTCCGAGACAGATTAAATTTCTTATGTTATATTATATTAGTTTAAAATTCATGAAATAACTAATGTGGCTCTTTATTCTTTACTATTTCTCAAACAAATTAATCCAAAACTTTAAAAAATATAGTTAAATATGGTCATAAAGCAATAAAAAGCAATCTGTTAGCCAAAAGGTTGTGCAGCATCTCTATGAATTGTTGCCAAAAGCCTCCATTTCTAGAACTTTCGTTGCCCCATCTTGCTTGTATTTAAACGCCTCTTTGTAATGGAATTCAGATTATGTCACGAATAATAAATGTTTTCTTGCCATTTGAAAACTTATAAAGTATATTTTCACATTTTATGATATTAGGTCAATGACATAATGTTTCATTTTGAGTAATAGTAAAATTGTAAAAGTCTTTACTGATTTTTAAAAATTAAATGCCTAAAATATTCTGTAAATGCCACAACTACTACTATTCTTTGATTTTGCACTAGAGGGTTTGTTGTGTCCGGGTTGCGTAAATATTATTATTATTATTATTATTATTATTATTATTATTATTATTATTATTATTATTATTATTATTATTATTATTTATTATTATTATTATGTATTATTAATTATTTATTCTTAATTATTTTAAATAATTATGATTTTTACATTTATTAATTAATTAGTATTTAATTCAGTTATTATTATTATTATATTATTTATTATTATTATTATTATTATTATTATTATTATTATTATTATTATTATTATTATTATTATTATTATTATTATATTTTTTTTCAATTTAGCTAAAATTATTATCATTTATGTTAGATATTCTTTTAAATAATATATAATAATAATATTACTTATTGATTATTAATGTATATATTATATTATATTAAAGCATATATTAGGTATATATATATATATATATAGTATATTATATAATATATAGTATAGTATATAATATATAGTATATAGTATATATATATATCAGTATAATATATATATATATATTATATATACTATATATAGATATATAGTTATATTAATTATTATTATATATATATATATAATATATATATATATATATAATAATACTATAGTATTATATATATAGTATTATATATTATACTATAGTAATATTTTGATAAAATGGCCAATTAAAAGAACTTGATAAAAAAAAGAAGAGGGAGAAGAAATAGTTCGAAAAAAAGGGGACAATGAGTTTCACATTGAATATTTCACTTTTGACTGACGGAATAAGTTTCATGCACAAAATGTTTGTCAAAAGAAAAAAAATGGGTATTAGCAATTTAGATGATGCAGTTGGGTAGAAGATTATGTCAGGTACCAGAACAAAACTAGAGTTCAACAAGTGAGTGAACTCTGAGAAGTTATAAAAATTATTTTGAAATGTTTTCCAAGAGAGAAATTATAAATTAGTTTTAATAATTAATATACTAAATTAATAAATATATACATATATATATATATATATATATATTATATAGATATATATATATAGTATTATTACTATATATATATATATACTAATATATATTATATATCTATAATTATATATATATATATATATATTATTATATATAGTTATATAGTATATATATATTAAGTATATATATATATAATATTTATATAATAATATATATATATACTATGACTATTATATATTATCTATATGTCATATTTATATCATATATATATATATAATTGACTTTAAATATATATATATACGTAGTATAATTATATATTAAGTATATATAGTATATATAGTATACTATGTATGATATCCCACCTATATACTATATACTATTATATATCTATTTATATATGAATATCATATACTATATTATATTTATATATATAGTATATACTATATTAATATAGTATAATATATATATATATATAATATATTAATATATAATATATATAGTATAATGTTATATTATATAAAATATATATAATATTATATATATATATATAATATATAAAAATATAAGTTATATAAGTAGTATATAATAATAATAATATATCAGTACATAAAGTTGTGCTTTAGTATTAAATATATATCTACAAGTAGATATCATATTATATATATATATATATATATATTATATATATATATATAGTATACACATATACCTATATATATATATTATATGAATATATATTATATATTATATATCGTATATATAAATAACTACAATATATATATAGTATATATTACCTAATATATATATAATATATAGTAACCCCACTAAATACTAGTAGTATATATAAAATTATTGTGGATTAAGCTCGGATGGGCAATTCTAATAAAATGTAGTTAAAGAAAGGTTATCTGTGACAATTATTATAATTCTTTAAAATATAGAAATTAAAGATAAAATTGTGAATGTAAAATATAATCAATAAAATGTTCTTGTGTTATTTGAGTGATCAAGTGGAACAATTAAAAGATAAATATGTAAATAATTCAACATTAAACTTCTAATATTTTTTTTATTGATATCTAAAAATACAAGTAGTTTTTAATATTGTTATTCAGATTCGTATTCTTAATCAGATTATTAGTAATAGAAAAAATAATTGAATCGGCAGTTACTTATATATAAATAATATAGTATAGGCTATATATATTATTATATCTATCACTATAGCCACTCACCTACTACTAGTATATATGATATAAGTATACGTATGATATACTACTTTCATATGTATAACATTTTGAGTGTTGAACAGTATATGGAGTATTAAGATTAGACCTAGTATAGCTATATATATATATATATAATATACTATATATACTCCTCTATGATATACTTAACTTAGGAATATTATATATTAGTATATATATATACTAATAAGTATAAATATAACAAAAATATATATTATATATATATAATTACTATATAATACTATCTCCCCAGACCCTATTTCCTATATTACTATATAATTAATCCTTCACCTGTAATAATTATATATAAAATACTTATATATGATCTATATATAATATTATATATAATATATAGTCATATAGATAACTACTAATATACATATACCCCACCGTATATTTAATATATATTATTATATTATATATATACTATAAATAGTATATATTTAAGCTAAATATTATATATATATATACCTCCCACTTAAATATATAATAATATATATATATATAGAAGTATGATATATATGTTTATATATATATAACGCAGTATATATAATATTCGGCTTATATAGTATATATATATATATATATATTATATATAATGATATATATATATATATAGATTTAATATGATCATATGATATATAAATATTATATAATATATAATATATATAGTATACTAATATATATAGTATATACTATATATATATATATATATATTTTTATTATACATACGTTTATATTAATATATATTAATATATAAGTATATATTATATAGTATATATATATATAGATAGTATAGGTCTATATCAACATATATATATATAATATATAATACCTAATATATATAGTAATATAGATAATATAGCAAATATATTTATAAGACAGTATTGGCGGTAATTGCAATGTAAGAATCTATATAGTTATATAATATATTATATATATATATATATATATATAATAACTTATAGTAAGTATATATATATATATATATATATGATAATTATATATATATATATATACTATATATATATATATTAGATGATGCAGCAGATTTCATTTTTTCGCATCCGCGGATGCGATACTTATTTTAATATCCGAGGATTGCATATGCATGTTATGCTATATATACTATATATATGATATATATATATAAGATATAGTATATATAGTAATAATATTAAGTTAGTATAGTATTGAGTATATAATTATATATATATATATATAAAGATACTATATCTTATATTTCGAGTTTTTTGAGAAGATTTTTATATAATTGGTGGTTACGTAAGGGTACGGGACTGGGACCCAAACTAAATGCACCACACCACCAAGCCTCTTTCACCAACCTTACACTCTTAATGAAAGAGAATTTTACAATGATATAACTCTACACTTTGTGCACATAGTGATTACGAAATTCAATATAAAGGAAGGTGGCGTGGAATACAACAATTTTCTTGCTGAGAGCAGCATTGATATTATATAGCTACTCGAACTTGAAACAAGAGCGAGGACAGGCAAGGTTTTCTTGAAGTTTGCTCAATCGTGGTATACGTTTGCTTAAAGTTCCAATGAATTGAGTCATCATTTGAATCTAATACGTATCTTCTCATATTGCAATTGTCATTTAATCATTTTATATTGAATTATTATTATTGATATGATTATTATTTTATTATCATGATGTACTGATTATTAAACCTAATAATACATAATTGTATTTTAAAAATTCCTTCGATAATATATATAATTATATAATAATATTATATATATATATAATATATATATAATTATATAATATAGTATATATATATATATTTATATTAATATAATTATATATATATGTATATATACTATATATATATGTAGTATAATTATATATACTATATTATTATTATTATAGAACACTAGTTGATATATATATACATATCTATATATATATATATATATATATATCTATATATATATATATAAATATATATAATATATATATATATTTATATATATATATATATTTATATTATTTATTATAATAATATATATATTATTTATATATAATATATATTATTATACTAACATATATAATATATATATTATTATATATATAATATATTATTATTGATATATATTATATAATATATATATATACGTGTATGTAAAAGAAAAGCACCAATTTCAAATAACATAAAATTTAAATATTTCTTCCAAAAATGATATAATTTAAATATTTCTTCCCAAATTGATATAATTTAAATATCTCTTCCCAATGTGATATAATTTAAATATTTCTTCGGAATTTTTTTTTTTTTCTAAATAAAATTCTTCCCTTGTAATAAACGTGTAACTGTTTCTTCAATTGAACTGTTTGAGATGGCATTATAATAATGGCAGATTACTTTTCATGCATTAAAGAAATTTTTATTTTTTTTTTTTATTTTCATGTTTCAATTGAACATCGGTTTGCATGTATGTGTAGACACGTATCTAGTTACATGTATACAAGAAACGTATACATGGAATAAATTATAACATATAAGGACGTTTGTATCATTATTAAAGCAGACAGATAAATTAGAAATTATTGGAATGAAAATAATTCAGGTAAACTATTTTTGAAATCTGTTTTTCAACAGTGAAATTTATATTCTTCTACAGTTTTTCTACGGTTCCCTTAATGGTTTTCTTAC
>JABUQX010044661.1:35000-38320 GCA_015478945.1 Trachelipus rathkii
TGTAGTGTCGGTTCGTCATTCGGTCAATTATTTAAATTGGGAGGATTCCGAAATTGCTTTTCAATGATGATAAATTTGTGTTTATGCAAATATTTGCTTATCTCTTGATTTCGTGAACAGAGTGATGAATTGCGATTATGCTTATTGAACTGTACATACTTCGTTTTAAGATTAAAGCAAATACCCGCTTTTATTTCCGCTTTCGAAATGAAATTTAAATCTACGGGTTCTACCTCTCCACTTTCCAACTCAAGGATTGTGAAGATTTCAATTTAACACGCTACTTGTACATAGTTTGCCTAATATTAAGATCTCACCCGGTATTCGTGCATGCTAACGTAATTTAAGTCTCGTTGTTCGTTTGCCCCGTCGCATTTATCGCGGCGCTCCCACCTTTCTCGTTTGTAGATGAGGGGAGAGAGAGAAGGTGAATGAATGGATCAGCAGGTTTGTACATTCGAGTAAGGTTGACGAAGACTACGAAGGGTGAGTGTTAAATTCCTTTTTTTTTATTCGTTTTATTGCTATGAGAACGATTCTTCTGAAAGTAATCAACCTGATGTGGGTTCTCGCCTTAGAAGGCCCGTACAACAGTTACTTTCCAAGGAGTGAGTTGTAAACATTTTCAGCAAATAGATGACCGCAATTAGCGCGTCTGACATCGATCTGATTGCAACCATAACCCCTCCCCCCCCGTCAACGCATATCTTAAGCATATCATGCTCTTCTGGGCGTCTAGCATAGATTAATTTTAAGAAGTGAAAGTATATATGGTGTGTGTGAGGGTGCGGTTCAATTCTGCTATTGCAACCGGGAACCGTGCCGACCATATCCCGTAAAGTAGATCCTCCAACATCATTCTTTCAATAAAAAACATTGTAGTCTGTCTTAGAAACTAATAATTATTTTTTATTGTTGCATACACCTACAATATTAACATCTATTTTCACGCTTCTTTCAAAACTGTGTTTCTGTCTGGCATGCATCTTCCACTATATTTCCTTCCTAAAAGGACTCCGGTCCACCATACCGGGATCGGCGAAGTTATTGCATGCAACTGAAACCGAGGCAAGGAGGTCTTCTGCCCCCTTTGGGGGCTTCTTTCAATTCTGATTTCGATTTGAATGTGGTGTTGTATGAGGGTTCACATCTCGTTACGCATCATATCTCCCCCCTGCACATATATCTGCGTTTATCGACGCCTCTCCCTGCATATTATTCTAAACTCATCCATGATACTCTTATGACACAAATACTGTACTAAATTGGTAAAAAATCTCCCCTTCGAATCCTCTACTTCGAATCGGTAGAATTATCCAGAGCCAATAATGAATGAAGTGGGCAACTTGGGAAAATGTATTGACAAAATTATAGGGTAACACAAAACAACATATACAGTCACTCACATCTCTTCTCTTTCATCAACTAACTTCTTACTCTAACTCTAATTTTGCCAAGACATTAAAAAGTGGCCCTTAGTACGAACGTCCAATCGGAAGCCAATATTAAAAACTGCAACCATCGGTTGCAGAATAATATTGCCAAGATCTTCCAAAAGAACTTGCGTAACTAGTGACCTTTTTCGCAAATTAATTTATTATTATGTATTATTATTATTATTATTATTCATTATATTATTATTATTATTATTATTATTTTGGGGCTCTTTGGCTAGACGCTTTCGTGTCGGCCCGGGGTCCACCCCGCGCCATTATTATTATTATTATTATTATTATTATTAAATTCATAGAAATTATATTTTAATCAATTATTATTATTATTATTATTAATTATTATTATTATTATTATTATATATTATATTAGTTATTAATTATTATTAATTATGATTTATAATTATTATTGAGATTGTTTGTATTATTATAATTATTATTATTATTATTATTATTATTATATTATATTATTATATTATTATTATTATTGTCCATTAATTATTAATTAATTATATTTATTATTATTATTATTGATTATTTATTATTATTATTCATTATTATTATTATTTATGTATTATTATTAATTATTATTGCTATTATTTTTAATTATTATGATTATTATTATTAATTATTATTATCCTTATTATGTATTATTATTATTATTATTAATTATTTATAGGATTATTAGTCATTATTATTATTTTAATTAGTACTATCTACTGATTATTGCAATCCTTGTTTGTTTTGAATTTATTGTTTGTTCTTGTTGTGTTATTTGTCATGTTGTCATTTTGGGGATAGGCTCACAACAGTCAACATATGAACACAACGAGAGAGACACCTAAACCAATGTAAACATTTTTGTTTTTGTGGTGTAACATTCTTTGAAATTTTTTTTGTCCTATGTTTTTGAAGTTATTTGTCATTGTTGTCTTTTGGGAGTACACACAGTCATCAACATATAGACACACGAGGCCACAGCCACCAGTATGCGCACATTCACATTCACGGACCCCGCCTGTGGGATTTTTCAATTTTTTTTTCCTTTTAAGCTTTTATCTTTGGTTTTGTGTTTGTGTTTAAAACTGTTGTCATTGCTTCTGAGGACAACCCACAGTATAATAAGAATACACGAGAATGCACATGCCTCGTTTTTAGTATTTTTCGATTTTTTTTTTTGAAATATGTTTTTGTTTGTTATTGTTTTTGTCTCTGCGGATAGACACACAGTCTCTCATACACATACGAATACACATGTGTGTGTAATATTTTTCGATTTTTTTTTTTGAATTTCTGTGTGTGTTTGTTATTGTTTTTGTCTCTATAGACACACACATATACGCACATTCACACACCCCTGTGTGAATTTTTTCAATTTTTTTATTTTTTTTATTTTTCCATTTTAGCTTTTATTTGTTGTGTTTGTGTTTAACTGTTGTCATTGCTCTGAGGACACACACAATATACACATACGAACGCACATGTGTGTGTAGTATTTTTCGATTTCTCTTTTGAAATTTGTGTTTGTTTGTTATTGTTTTTGTCTCTGCGGATACACACAGTCTCTCATACACATACGAATACACATGTGTGTGTAATATTTTTTTTTTTTTTTCGATTTTTTTTGAATTCTGGTGTGTATTGGTTATTTGTTTTTGTCCCTCGGTGTGAATAGGTATGACAGGAACCTTTGGAATTTCGTGTGAAATTTTTTCAAATTTTTTTTTTTTCCATTTTTATCTTTTGTTTGTTGTGTTTGTGTTTAACCTTGTTGTCATTGTTCAGTCACACACACAGACACGCACACAGACACACACTTATACTCAAGTGTGTGAAGTTTCTTTTTCGATTTTTCTTGTTATTTTTTTT
>JABUQX010044662.1:0-7500 GCA_015478945.1 Trachelipus rathkii
CGGATAATAAAAGTCTTAAGAGCAAAGATTTTTTTCGTGGAAGTTACATAAACTGATGAAGTGTTAACTTTCAAGCAGTTATAATTGTTTAAAGAGAAAATGTAACGTTTAAATTTTTATATCAAAATTTTTTTTTTTAAACATAAATTTGGAAATTAAATTCTATATAACCTTTTAGGTAGGGCTTTCGCCCTGTCAGTTGAACCAGCAGCTTCTCCCTTCTGGCCTCGAAACTCTTGATCTTGGAGCACTTTAGAAAACTATTTCTCGGCGCAATGGTTTCCGATGCTAGTCCTTGAGTTATATACTGTCAGGTAGGGTTTTAACCTACATACTACACTTAGCATCTTCCCCTTAGCATCTTCCATTTGGCCTCGAAACTCGTTTTCCCAGAGCTCTCCAAGAAATCGTGTTTATATAAGAACTTAACTTTACAATGCTGGTTCAGGAGTTATACAAAAAAAAAGTGGCAGTGAAGTAACAAAAGTAAAATAAGATATACTATTTTGTTAATTAATTCATACGCGAGCAGAACTAGGCCTTTCGTGTTGAATATTGATTATTTCTAAAATCTGCATGTAATAGGACATCAGAATCGTTTGGCCTGCCAAAAGAACTTGCTAAAAGGCTGTATCGAGCTGGGAATACCCATCAGTTGTTTGGCTCTTCAGGGCCCGTTAGCTCAGTGGAATAACACTCGCCCAACAAAGCGAGAGGCCCAGGTTCAAAAATGGTCGGGAGAAAGAATGTGAGCTGTTCTCTCCTTAGGTTTATATATATATATATATATATATATATATATAATATATATATATAGTATATAAATATATATAATATAGTAATTATATATATATATATAATTTAATATATATTATATATATATATATATATCGTTGCTTGATAAGGATAAAGGTCATAAGCGACCACTTAGTAATTTTGCAATAGAGATTAAAAGGAAGGGAAAAATATTTTAAAATAATCCTCGTTATTTTTTAAATATTTTTTGTAAAGGAGCCAACTGGAATTTCAATTTGCAAGTTTTGCTATACGTTTTTACTTTATTCATATATATATATATATTATATATATTATATATAGTATAATATATATAGTATATATATATAATATATATATATAGATTTTCAACTCGTGAGAGGTGACTCTAGTGGTATAGACACACAATCGACGGATGAAAAAACGGCACAAAAGAAGCAAAAGCACCACAAAAATTGTCAAATCAGATATGGATATTTTTGGTCGTTTCAGACCATACCTCTGACTGGAGGGCATATTTTTGGAAAAGTTGTCTGATTTTTGGGGTAGAGCCGTAGCGCGCAAATTTAAGGCTGCGAACCTCAATTATGGGGTTTCGGGCCCAATTATAACTCGTTTTAAGAATTCAGTCGCAATTTCATGAGTTTTAATATATATAATATATATATATATATATATATATATATATATATAATACTATATATTATATATATATATATATATATATATATATATTAATAATATTATATAATAATATATATATAATATATATAATATATATATACTGTAATATATATATATATATATCATATATATATATATATATTATAATTATATATATTATATATACTATAATATATTATATATAAGTATATATAATATAATATATTTATATATATATAATATATATAATTTATTGATGAAATATGTTTTTTGAATAAAGTTCGCTTGTTAATTTAAGGCTCCTATTTTGACAAATTTTGCTGTTTTACAAAATGAAAAGATTTTTTTTTTTTTATTTTCCTCTTTACTATATAGATTTTTTTTTTTATATCACCAACGATTTTATAATACACAGCGAAATAATTAAGTTTAATTACGACTTTAATTAATTGATCATGACTTTAGTCGTTTAATCAATGGATCACAGCTAGCAGGGGGAGGGTAGGGAGGGGGACTGGATAGCGTTTGATTTATTTATCTGTTGATCAAGGTTGAGTATTTTTACTAAAATTTAATGAAACTTTAAACAAAATAAATTTAATGTTTTAGTAATTATATGTAATGTACGTATAATATTTTTTTTATATGGCGTTTATACAAATAATTAAGTTTAAATATGACTTTAGTCAATTGATCATGACTTTAATCGCTTAATCAATGGATCACGGCTAGCAGGGGAGGGTGGGGAGGGTAGGTGATTAGCGTTTGATTTATTGATCTATTGATCAATTGATATTTTTACTAAATAGTTTAGTAAAAACTAAAAATGTTTTAGTAATTTATGCAATGTACGTACAATAATTATTTTTTATATGGCGTCTACAGAATAAGTAAGTTATTTAATGAACTAATCATGATCATGGTTTTAATCGCTTAATCAATAGATCACGGCAAGCAGGGGAAGGTGGGGAGGGTGGCTGATTAGCGTTTGATCCATTGATCTATTGATCAATTGACATTTTTTACTAAAATTAGTGAAACTTTAAACAAAATATTAAAAAAAAATATTTACTAAATTACCACCGCACCGGCTCCAGTACCGGTGCAGGCTTTGGCTTATTTGCTCCGACACATGAGGCTTCTTCTTATTCCTCTTCTTCCTTCCCCCTTCTTCCTCTTCTGTCTTGCAGTCCTTGCATTTCTTGTTTTATTTCGGTTGAGGACCCCCTCCGAGGAGTCTCTAGACATCTATTAGGAACTTGAAACCGTCATACCAATATTGTAATATTAAACGAATATTTGCTAACTTGGTACCGCATCGGCTCCAGCACCGGAGCCGGAGCCGGAGCCGACTCTGACTCCTTCACCGATTCCTGCTTACTCCATCTTCATTCTTCCTCATTCTTCCTTCCTCCATCTTCCTCTTCCTCTTCGTGCATCTCTTCTTCCTTTTTCAGTTGGTTTTGGGGCTCTGCCCCAACATCCCATGCGCGTAGCAGCACGTAACCTCGGATGCGACGAGGTTACCTTATAAGAAAGGTGTATACTGAATTTCATCCTTCCACGTTAATTTCTAAGGTATTGGGGCTCAGCCTCAACATCCATTGGGCGTAGCGTCACGTAACCTTGGCTGCTACGAGGTTACCTTATAGAAAGGTGTATATCGAAATCATCCTCCACGTCAATTTTCCAAGGTATTGGGGTCTCAAGCTCCCAACATCTTATGGGCGTGCGACACGTAACCGTCGGAGTATGCGACGAAGGTTACCTGTAAGAAGGGTGTATGCCAATATTTCATCATTCTCGGCATTTCCTCCTGGAGGCCAGCACCACCCTCCGTTGGGGGCACGGCCACGTAACCTCGTCTACGACGAGGTTACGCCACCCCAAAATGGGTTACCAAATTTGGGGGAGATACCATATCGTAAACTCCACCCGTTGCTAGGGACGTTGCTAGATGCGATAATGTGCAGTGCGGTGCGATGCAGTGCGGTGCCGGGTCAATGCGGTGCCAGGATGATGCGTTGCCAGGATGATGAGGGGCCTTGTACAGCGATAATGAATATTAATTAAACATTTCTATCTATTTATTGTTTGTTATTTATTTATTTATTTATTATTGTTTATTTATTTTTATATCTATTTATATATATTTGTTATATATATTATCTATTTATTTGTTTATTATTTATTTATTATATATTTATTATTATTTTATTTATTATCATTTATTTATTTATTTATTTATTATTTTTATTTCTTTATTTATTCTTTATTTATTATTTAATTTATTTCTTTAATTTATTTTTTTATTTCATTTTTAATTCGGCTTCAATAGAAAGACCGTTTTTGACTGGTCAAAAAAGACCGGTTTGACTTTCCCGGCAAGTATTATATATATATATATATATATATATATATATATTATACTATATATATATAATATATATATATAATTATAATATATAATATAATAATATAATATATATATATATATATATATAATATATATATAATATATATGTATTATACACAGTGGCGTATTCCAGGGGGCCAGGGGCCAGTGGCCCCCCGAAATTTTTTTAGACACTAAAGAAATTTTAAGTATCATATCTGTTAATAATATAATAAGGTGCAGGAGGTTAAATTAGTTTTATATAATTTGTCGCTGTCAGGAAAATTCTCGTAAGTCCTTTAGTTAAATACTAAACTTGAAGCCATCAGAGAAATGCAACATTAGAATTTCAAGCAAGATTTTGAATGAATGTGTAACGGATCAGAGCCTGGGTATTGAAATTGCTTGTAACCAGAATTAAACAAGTTAAAAAAAATACAGACCAGAATTAAAGTTCGCTAACAAACTATTATTGTACAGTCCATTGATTTTTAACCATTTTTGGATGATTTAATGTCAGCATTAGGAAAGAGTTTTTTAAAAATCATAAAGAAATTTTTCTCCTTGCCATTTGTCATACTGAACAGGTGTAATGTGCCATATGAAGAAGATAAAAGAAGTTTGTGTAACATTTTTCAAGGAAGATCTCGAAAAGCCTAATAGAAGATTAGTAAAAGCAGAATCGGGATTATTTATTGGAAGTTGAATATGGCTCAGCAGCACAGATCGACCAAAAAACAGAAATAAGAAGAAACATTTCTTGTTCGCAGTCACAATTTTCCAAATATTTACATCTTGTTCAAATACTGGCATTTTTACCCGTGTCTACTGCTCAGTAGAAAGAAGCTTTTCAACATTAAAGACTTCTTGAAAAGCTATCAGTGGTGTTGAGAAATACTATTGGAGATCAAAGACTTACTGGACTTGCCCTCCTTTACATACATGCGAAATATTGACATAAAATAACTAAAGATGTTACTCGGATTTGTGCTTACTCTCATGCGTCGGCGATTAAATGTTAACAAATTTAGGTAAGATGATTTTAGTAATTTATTATTAAATCAAGAAATAATGTTGAAAAGATTTAAGTATTTGGTTCCTCCACTATATATAAATATTATATATATAAATATCATATATATATTATATATATATATTATCGTATATTATATATATATATATATATATATAATATATATATATATATATATATATACAGAATATATATATATAGAATATATAGCTATATATATATAATATATATATATAATATATATATATATTATATATATAAGAAAAACCAATTTTTGTCTGGCCCCCCCCGAAAAAAATTCTGGATACGCCACTGTTATATATAATATATATATAGATAATATATTATATATAATATATAATATATATTATATATATAATATATAGTATATTATATTATATATATATTATAATATATATATAGTATTACGCGGTAGAATATTATTTAATGCAGGAAGGGCTCGATGAACTCGGCCTCTCACTACCCACATGGCTATTTGACAATGACATAGTGCTCTTTGTGTTCCATTCCTTCTTTAGTTTTTGTATTGTTTTTTCTACCATAAAATCCCAAATATCCAATTTATGTTTTTAAGCTTTCATTCTGATGACGATCGTCTTCCTAACTCGTATTCTCTCTCGCTCCACCTTCTTTCTATCTAACATTTTGGATTCATTAACAAAAGATGAGTTAACAAGAGATGCGTTAACAAGAGATGCGTTAACAAGAAAGGCGTTAACAAGAGATGCGTTAACAAGAGATGCGTTAACAGGAGATGCCTGAACAAGAGATGCGTTAACAGGAGATGCGTTAACAAGAGATGCGTTAACAAGAGATGCGTTAACAAGAGATGCGTTAACATTAGATGCGTTAACAAGAGATGCGTTAACAAGAGATGCGTTAACAGGAGATGCGTTAACAAGAGATGCGTTAACAAAAGATGCGTTGACAAGAGATGCGTTAACATGAGATGCGTTAACAAGAGATGCGTTAACAAGAAATGCGTTAACAGGAGATGCGTTAACAAGAGATGCGTTAACAAGAGATGCGTTAACAAGAGATGATTTAACAAGAGATGCGTTAACAAAAGATGCGTTAACAAGAGATGCGTTAAGAAGAGATGCGTTAACAAGAGCTGCAGCTGTCCTTCAACTTACGCGATATTTGTCAGCTGTTATTGCCAAATTCTTGTATGTAAACCTATTATGTACACTTTCTTTTTGCTCAATTTCTCGAAGATAATTCCCACTCATCATTATAGCTATTTCTATTCTCTCCTCTTGAGTAACTTCCACAAGTTCTGTGCTAGTTGAGGGAACACTACTATCTAAATTGATGACTCTTCCCCTGCCCCTGCCCCTACCAACGCTGCTACTAGTGTGACCTTCTAACCTCTCCATCCTAAATCGAGTTCTTGTCCTGGCACTAGTCGTTACTCTATCAATTTGTCCAAGTTGATTTCGTCGTTCTTTTTTGTCCCACAAAAGATTCCCATTCAGTCATTGAGATTTTATATTTTATATTTTATTTTTTCATAATTTACATTTTTATATTTTCTTTTCATAGCATTTTTTATATATAACAGATACAGAATGTCTTCACTTTCTCGTAGAACTCTTCATTCCGTCGGGAATTTGGGATTTTATTTATATTTAAAGCTAATTGCACAAGCCTTTCAGCCTTTAGCCATACACCATTAAATCCTATGTGGGAGAAGGAGAAGTTATCCCAAATGCTTATCACATCACTTGCTACGATTTTAAGACAATCTTTGGCGGTTGCCGATCCTTTCGGGGTGATCTGTTCTCTCTTAGGAATAAAAAAAATAGTGCCTGTAAACGTCAGCTTTCGGAGTCATCGCAGTTGGAAATTCACATGGCTGACCAATCAAAGAATTAAAAGTTTTACTTCTTGTAACCATTATATAAAAATATATATTTAATAATTTTTAATGCAAAATCTGAAAATGGAGAATATTATATATATATTATATATATTATATATAAATTATATATAATATTAATATATATATATTATATAAATGCTTTGTGTGCAATATATTATATACATTTATTATTATGTATAACTGTATTTAATTTTATATTTTATATATTAAATTATATACAGTTATAATAATAAATGCATATAATATATTGTACACAAAACATTTGAGTTTCACATAAGCTGCGTTTCCAGAAGCCCGAGTGCAGCCCGTGTGCAAAATCGACTCGGAAACGCTTCGAATTGAAAAAAATTACATTAACCAATCAGAGAACAGGAAATTTGAGTACCTGAAAACGGCCGAGCGCGCCCGTCGGATCAGCTGACAATTGTAAACAATACTTTTATACTTATATGTATCTATTTTATGTAATGATAAGATATATTTAGTATCCTTCATACAAAAATTAACTAAAATATTAAAAAACTTTTGGTAAGCCATTCCCGACACATGTTTTGTAAAGAAATTTGTTTGTAAACAAAGTATCCTTCCGCAGCCCGCCCGTTTACTAATTCCCGAAATCGAGGATTTAACAACGGGCGCCTGACTGTGACGTTTACATGACGTAGAAGTGCGCAAACGGGCACTGGAAACGATGCATGTTCGCCTGCGTGCCCGCCCGGGCTGCAGCCG
>JABUQX010044662.1:12500-15000 GCA_015478945.1 Trachelipus rathkii
CACTTTTGGAATCCTGGTAAAATTCACATAGGAAAAATGTGAAAAAATAATAATAAAAAAAAATTATGTTAATAATATAGTAATATGATTAGAAAGGCTATTTAGAGACCTTTTTATTGGTTTCTCGATAAAATTAATAAGTAGATTTTCTATTAAATTTTGCTTTATAATTTTAGTATCGGCAACACGTAGGGGCTCGAGCCGACGGGGAACACAAGGGGGACGTTTTCCATACCCCTAGGGGAGGGGCGGAGGGAACCCCCGCGTACACCCCCCAAATACAAAGAGCGGGTTCCGGAGACACTCTCCCGGAGGGGGGGAATAAGTCCTACCCCGTAGTTCCGCCGGAAGGCCGAGAGACCACCCCGACTCCTGCCATCGTGCGGTTACCCTTGGGTATTCTTTGTAAAAAAAAAAAAAAAGACAAAATTTAATAGAAAGTCTATTTATTTGATGGATTAACCAATAAAAGGCGTCAAAAGAGGCTTCTAAATTCATATTTACAATATTTATTAACAATAATTTTTTTTTAATATATATTTTTACAATTTTTCTTATGGGAAATTTTACCAGGATTCCAAAAATGTATTCCTTTTTGCTGTAGGTATTGTAAAAATTAAAAGAATATAATTTTTTTTTTTTTTTTTTTTTTTTTTTTTTTTTTTTTTTTTTTTTTTTTTACATTTCAGGCAAAAATTTGACCAGCATTCCACCAATGTATTCCGTTTTACCTGTAGCATTTAATAGTTTTTAAGAAGATACATATGACGGATAATCGAAAAGCTGACCTATATATATATTCTAAAATATATATATATATATATATATATATATATAATATTATATATATAGTATATATATTATATATATATTATATATAGAATAATATATATATATTATATATATAATGGGAAAGATTACATTCAAAAGGAGCTTCGTTCGTATGTAGATATACCTGAAGCGCGTGACGTCATAGTCCAACGTCAGACTCTTCATGGGTCACGTTTGACTGTGACGTCAGAAGTTGCGTAATTTACGCTTGTCGTCATATATATAATTATAATATATATTATATATATAATTATTATATATATATATAATTATATATAAGTATATATATATATATATATAAATATATATTATATATAAATATATATATAAATGTATAATAGTTTATATATATAATATTCTACTCTTAAATCTAAAACCATTTGGGATCATTTGATTTACTATATAATATATATATAATATATAGTATATATATAATATATATAGTATATAATATATATATATTATATATATATATATTAATATATATATATAGTATATTATATTATATATATAATATATATTATATAGTTATCTACTCTGTATAGTAAATCAAATGTCCCCCAACATGTTTTGAATTTATAGAGTACGCGAATAGATTGTTGCTTCAATTAAAGTATAACTTGTTCCCAAAAAACAACCTTCGAATTTTTTTTTTTGGGATTTATTGTTTTTTGGGGTATATCACTAAGAATAACCCACGGGTTAGTCCGCCCCGACAGTCAGGTCAGTGCGGGGTTTCTCGGCCTCTAGGTTGGCAAATAACTACCGGGCGGCTAACCGTCCGGGTGGCTCCGGAAAACCCCTGCTCTTTTGGTATCTTGGTGTCGCGGGGGTTCCCCTGCCCCTCCCCTACGGGGTATGAAACTCCCGCCTATCCGTCCCCCATCGGCTCGAACCCCCTAAAAAGGGTAAATACTCCATTTAAGGGGGCTCGTTGACTCACTGTGCCGTAAAAGTAACCCTAAACTTTACTGATCCACTAGCTGTAAAACTAGCCCTAACTTTTTACTAATAGAACTGTTTATTAGCGCCGAAAGAATATATGGCCTTTAATGTAGTTATTTAGTTGGCATATTATATTACTATATATATATATATATATTAATATTATATATATTAAAAATATATAATATATTAATAAATAATTGATATATATATATATATAAGTATATATAATATAGTTTATAATATTTATGGTAATAAAGTTTGAAATTTTTGCAGGGCTTCAAAAAAAATTATAAAATCATTCCATCCTCTTATCAGGAAAGCGATAAATTTTTTCTGCGAAACAAGAAAATATGATTCCACAATCACCTACAATAAAAGTTAAATTTCTCTCGTTGTTTAGTAAACCATCACATGAAATAGCAGATACAATAAAACTTTTTTTTGTTTCCAAGCTTAAAAATGGTTAGGGCTTGCAAAAAAGGCAGCTGCGCCAAAAGCACTTTAAACATGTAAATACTACATATATTATGTATTAATTAGTTCCTCAAAAGCCATGTACACTTAAACAGACTAAATACTTAGTTGGTGAAAATGCAAAGTCCTAATTTGGCATAGACTCATTTTTCCCTTTGTCTGTCCAGGCTATCAAGAGCGTATCTATATTCCCATATATTGCCAGAGATTTTCAAACACTATGCGAACATACCAATATAATATCTTA
>JABUQX010044662.1:32500-39020 GCA_015478945.1 Trachelipus rathkii
AGCATCGCGCCGCAAAGATAGAGGGTAAAGAGAAGTGGAAAGTACGGAACAGTTTATAAGTCTTTTGGCTTTTGACTCGACCCTGTCCAAAAGCCGGGTGAGACCAGAGCCCCCAGATATGAGAGCAGTACTCCATACAAGGGCGGATGAGGCCCTTGTATAGCTGGAGTAACTGAGAAGAGGAAAAAAAGTCTCGCAGTCTAAACAGAACTCCCAGTTTCTTTGAGGCCGCCCTAGCAACCGTTGTGATGTGAGGTTTCCAAAACATTTTTTGTTTATGTTAAGGCCAAGGATGTTTATATTGTCAACAGGAGAGACGAGAGAACCGTCGAAAGAGATAGGAAAGTTAGAAGGTGTTTTAGAGAGGGAGATTTGTAGAAGTTGAGTTTTTAAAGAATTAAATTTCACAAGGTTGAGGCGACCCCACCCGGAAATCCTATCCAGATTAGCGAGAATAGAATCGGAAAGATTAAGACGAGAGGCAATTCTAGAAGTAAAAGAGGGAGCAGAATTGAAATGAGTTGAAGAATGTGTTGGACGTGTGCGCCCTTCCAACACTGAGGGAAAGTGTTAGTTTTGAGACATAGAGAATATAGTTGAACGAGGGGCGGGGTCAGCACGGAGGCACATTCCCTCAAAATTCGGGGAGGAACGCCATCCGGTCCACCCGCCTTCCTAACGTTCATAGATTTCAGGAGTCCATGCACCCGATCAAATGTAATCACAGGCAAAGGCAAAGGCATAGGACACCTGAGAGGAGAAGGAGGAGGGGGAGGAGGAATGCCAGAATCGTCCAGGGTTGAGTTAGAGGAAAATAGGAGGCCGAAGAGATTGGCCTTTTCAGTTGGAGAATTAGCAACAGAACCGTCAGATCGAATAAGAGGAGGAAAGGCAGATTTACAGAAGTTGTTAGAGATGTTTTTGGCAAGAGGCCAGAAAGATTTTTCAGTAGGAGAACCTAGGAGGTTAGCGCCCTTTCGTTTGATGAAAGCCCGCTTTGCTCGTCGAAGAGTATCCCTGCAACGATTTCTAGCTGAATGAAAATTAGCAAGAGTGATAGGAGAACGAGAATTTTTCCACTCCCGATACGCACTGTCTCTAGCCTGAATGGCCAGAGAACAAGCACGATCGAACCATGGATTATGAGGAGAGAAAGATTTAGTCGAAGAAGGAATGAACCTGCTCATCCCATCAACGATTACAGTTCCCACCTTATCGGCAGAAACCGAAGCGTCACCAGAGTCAAAGCAGTCATTCCGATTATAGTTAGCGTAGAAGCGACGCAAGGCAACCCAATCGGCCCGATTAAAGTGCCAGAAAAAACGCGTAGGGCAGGATGGAGCTGTTGGAGAGAAAGTATTAAAATTAAGAGATATAAGGTTGTGGTCAGATTTACCAATAGGAGCGAAGGTGGTGTATTTATAGAGAGAAGGACTAGTGGTGAAACATAGGTCAAGTGTGTTCAAGAATTGGTTGGGACGATCCGGAATGTGTGTGGGTTCTTTAATTAGTTGCTCCAGGTCGTTGAGAATGCTGAATGATTCTGCCTCCTCCCCACCTAAATCAGTATGAGAGGACCCCAACCATTCAGTGTTGTGTACATTGAAATCCCCTAAATAGAGGACCTCAATATTTGGATGAGAAGATATAACAGTCTCGTGAGAAGTTGTAAGATATTCAAAAAGGCGTGAAAATCTGTTCTGTTAGGAGAACAGTAGCAGAAACACAAGATTATTGTAGTAGAAGGAAGAAAGATTTTAAGCCACAGAACATCGAAGTTAGGAGATTCGAGATTCTTGAGACGTGTTACAGGAGTGTTTATGTTTACATAGGCACATACTCCACCCTTCAGACGGAAATTATGAAATAAGTTATAGTTGGACATATTAAACGAGTTAGAGGATAAATTCCTAGCCATCTGGGTCTCAGACAGGAGCAAAAGGTTAGGATTAGAGTTAGAGAGGTGGTATTCCACGGATGCAGAGTTAGATTGCAAGCCACGGATGTTAGTAAAGTCGATAGTAAGCCTGCATGCACATACAGCAACCACAAAACAAACAACAGACAAAAAAAAAACGAACAAACGTGAAATCAGGTTAAAATTATTCACACACTAAAACCTAAATTTAAAACCGTAAATGTTAAAAAGTTAAATCGTATTTACAGTAAATATGTAAAATATGAAAAATCATAAAGTTAAAAACACTAACGCTCTTTTACACGAATAAAAAAAAGTAAATAAAATTGATTTAAACATTAAAACCTAAATTTAAAAGTTCAAGGGCCAAAATAATAAAAATCAAATCTTAAACACTGTGAAAACGAAATTCAGACTTATGTAGCCCTTCCTTATATATATATATATATATATATATTATATATATATATATATATATATATATATATATATATATATATATATATATATATATATATATATATATATATATATATATATATATATATATATATATATATATATATATATATATATATATATATATTTATATATATATATATATATATATATATATATATATATATATATATATATATATATATATATATATATATATATATATATATATATATATATATATATATATATATATATATATATATATATATATATATATATATATATATATATATAATTTTACAAATGCTTAAGGTGAATTTTTTTTTTTGCCTAGGGCGGCATAAATGGTTAAGAGGGCCCTGAGTATTAGTACTTATTTATATAGCTTTTTTGAGTTTACTTGTAAATGACAATATAGTAATAGTATTAGTACTTATTTATATAGCTTTTTTTGAGTTTACTTGTAAATGATATAAGAGAATTTTCATTTTTTAATTCTTGAGGTAAATCGTTATAGACTTTAGCACATTTATAACTAACTGCTTGTCTAGCTTTTTCTAACCTATAGAAAGGAGGATTTATGTGAGCACTATTTCTTAGATTTATATCTCTTTGAATTTGATTATTATGAAAGTTAGATATTAGGAAGTTACATGCCTTATTTTGTAGTATCTTGTGCTGTTCCTTTAATAGAGATAGCTTCAATAGGTCTTCAAATTGTAACATTTTAAGTTTTTTAAATAAAGGTGCTGTATGCTCATAGAAGTTTTTAGTTGGGCTTAACAGTCGGATGAAGCGTTTTTGCATCAAAATAACCGAATTAATAGCTGATTTGCTAGCTATGCCATAGACTGGAAGACAATATAATAGATGTGGGTGTATATGTGCATAGTATATCTTCTTCAATATATATATAAAGGAATGTATTTTTTCAATTTGACTAGTATATACATATATTTCGCTAGTTTGCTCACTAGCTGGTTGATATGTTCTTTGAATGTCATTTTTTCATCTATTGTTACCCCAAGTATTTTAGCATTTGTGACTCTTTTCAAGTCAACTCCTTTAATTTTTATGTTGAAATTATCAGCTATAGTTTTATTGCTAATTATGATGTATGACGTTTTTTGCAAGTTTAGTGAAAGTTTATTAGAATCTATCCATGTTGTGATCTTATTTAAGACGTCTGCTGCTTTTAGTGATAGTGTAGCCGGATTTTTATCCTTTATTAATATTGAAATATCATCAGCAAATGAAACCATGAAAGAGTCGTGTGAATTAAATATATCATTGGTATACAATGTAAATAATAATGGGCCAAGAATAGATCCTTGTGGAACACCGCAAGTTGTTTGTAGTGGTTCAGAGCATGTTTCACCTATTTTCACATACTGAGATCTTCCACTTAGGTATGTTTTAAACCATTGTAGTGTGTTTCCCTTTATTCCCATCTTATTCATTTTGCTAAGTAGTATATCATGATCTATTGTATCAAAAGCTTTTGTAAGATCCAATAATATAAGTGCAGTTGAATTTTTATGTTCTATATTTTCATATATTTTTTCAGTCAAACAAACAAGGGCTTCAGTTGTTGATCTGTTCTTTCTAAAACCAAATTGAAAGTCGTTAATAATATTATTCGTATTAAGATAATTTATTATTCGATTTAATACTAGTTTTTCGAGTATTTTGCTAATTGTATGTGTAATTGAAATCGGTCTATAGTATATATGAGTATCACATTTCTTATTTTGTAGTTCAGTAATAATCGCTTTGACTTCTGAGACCTTAACATTTTCAAATGAAAAGAGAGAACCGTAGTCTCTCAAATAGGTTTCAAATGAGGTATGCCTAAGTGGCATGTTTGATACATTTAGTTTGCCAATATTTACGAAGTAATTGTTAAGTTCATCGGCAATTTCTTTTTGTTGTTTTAATATTTCTCCGTTTTTATTTTATTTATTTTGCTTTTTTTTGAATTACTTTTGTTGACTAGATCATTAATTAATCCCCAAGTTGATTTTGGGTCTTCATATACATTTTTAAATTTACTATTGTAATATTTCTTTTTTGCTTTCTTCAAAACAATTTTCAATTGTTTCTCATACTTATTATATAATTGAAATGGTATGATACCTCCTTTATAATTTCTGTAGAGTTTATGTTTTTGACTTATTGAGTTTCTTATACCTGATGTTATCCATGGATTTTTAATCCTCTTTGATCCTAATGTTTTGGTTTTTAAAGGAAATGAATCATTATAACATGTATTTAAAGAGTTTATAAAGCAGGTAAGTTTTGAATGGATGTCAATCTGGTCATTCTGTATGTATGAAAAGTCAACCTCATTTAACTTACTTATAAAAGTACGTCTGCAATTTTCATCGTCCTGCCTATAATTTATGGTAGTAAGTGTTCGTGTTTTATTAATGAAAAATTTTACAATACAGGGGTAATGATCCGTCATATCTGTTTTTATTACAAAAGATTTGATATCAGCTTCTAGGTTACTCCAAACATGATCAATTAGCGTTGGGTTTCTGTCGTCATTGTTATTAGGGCGGGTAGGCACCGTTATGTAGTTGATCAGGCCGTTTGACATCATTATATTTGATAGCGCGTTGCTGCCTAGCGAAGGGCTATTATTACCTACATCAATGTTGAAGTCACCAGCAATTACTACCTTCGTGTTATGCAAGTATGTTTGGATTGTATATTCAAGTGAGTTAATGAATTCAATTCTCGACGCATTAGGGGGTCGGTATAATCCCACTATCACTACATTGAAGGATTTGTTTTCAATTCGAACTGCCTGAGTTATAATAATAATTAATAATAATAATAATAATAATAATAATAATAATAATAATAATAATAATAATAATAATAATAATAATAATAATAATAATAATAATAAAATAATAATAATAATAATAATAATAATAATAATAATAATAATAATTAATTATTATTATTATAATTATTATTATTATTATTTATATTATTATTATTATTATTATTATTATTATTATTATTATTATTATTATTATTATTATTATTATTATTATTATTATTATTATTATTATTATTATTATTATTATTATTATTATTATTATTATTATTATTATTATTATTAATTGTAATAATGAAATCTAAGAACTTCTAGTATAGGTAACTTTTATATTTTTATATTTTTATAATTTAATGACCTGGGACCTGGGGTGAGTCGTTCCTAAGCGTTTTTAGGGAGTTTTTTCCAGTCATTGACACCCTTGGATGGAATGACTCTCCGAGATTTAATTGGAATGTATTTTGCTTTGTCTAGTGTCTAGTGTCTAGTGTCTAGTGTCTAGTGTCTAGTGTCTAGTGTCTAGTGTCTAGTGTCTAGTGATGAGTATGAGATGGTTCTCAGCAGGTTCGGTGAGTTGGTAGTTAAGGCAACCGGTTGTTAACTCTTGCTGTATGATTATACAGGAAAGTGAACCGTCAGAGACAACTCTTATTGCCAAGCAGAAAACCGTTTGTTAAAATTTTGACAACTCAGCATCGAGTGTATGGGATTTTGTTCTACGAAGATTTGATTTCCTTAGAATTTCCTAGTGTTATAATAATAATAATTATAATAATAACAATAATAACAATAATAATAATAATAATAATAATAATAATAATAATAATAATAATAATAATAATAATAATAATAATAATAATAATAATAATAATAATAATAATAATAATAATAATAATAATAATAATAATAATAATAATAATAATAATAATAATAATAATAATAATAATAATAAAAATAATAATAAGAATAGTAATAATGCACGCACAAACACACACACACACACACACACACACACACACACACACACACACAATAATTATAGACACTTTACTTAATACATTAGCCATGCAATCATCGTACTAACTTACTGATCATATAACAATACCTATAATCATAGTATAAGTCTTCTTCACGATGAAAATAGTTAAAATGCAATCATACTTTTAATAATAATAATAATAATATTAATGGTTATGATCATATAACAATACCTATAATTAGTATAATCTTCTTCACGATTTGAAAAAGTTAAAATAGAAATAAAAATAATAATAATAATAATAATAATAATAATAATAATAATAATAATT
>JABUQX010044663.1:0-20000 GCA_015478945.1 Trachelipus rathkii
TCACATAATATTTTATTTTTTATATGCATTTAATCCAAATCAAATGTATTCCTCAACATCCTCATTTTTTCAAAAGAGGATGCGGATGTGCCCTTAAGTGAGGATGCGATGCGGATGCAGATGTCAATTTAGGTGCGGATGTTCCCCAAACATGCTGATGCGGATTTTGTTCATGTTCTATCACTAATTGTATAGTTCACGAACTTGGGCGCTCTAACTGCGTTTGAAACCATCATCAAGGATATAAATTGCAATTACCTATATTTTTTTTTCAATACATTGATCCTCAAATGAGGGACCTTCTCATTTCCTTTATTAATGGAAAGTAGAAAGCTTCAACAAAAAACGCTATTAGAAAATTCCCCTTATCTCATAATACGTTTTAATTTTACCAACCAACATTTTTTCGCCCATTCGTCTTGTGAGTTTTGTCCATTTTGTGTTGTGGTTAAATTTATCCTAATTTTTAGCCAGTTTTTCGTCAGTTTGTTTACTAGATAGTACATAGTTTTGCATTAGCTATTGTCATAAAAGGGTTTAATTTTAAATGCTATAACTTCACATGGGATTGAAACAGCAATGAACATATCAATGCCGCTGGTTATTTTCGACAGCTTATGAACACCTCTAAATCTTTCTTCATTGCTTTACACCATCATATATGCTTGTCCAATCAGAAAGTCAATGTTTAATTCTTCAGTCTTTCGTTAATAGTAATAATACCTGCGCTACAAATTCTCCTCTAATGCTCTCAACCGAAATTTAACCTAACAAGTATGTTTCCTCATTTCTATTAATGATGCCCTCTTAACTAGGTTTTGTTAACTATTACTTTTCTTATTATTTAAAAAATTTTAAATCTAAAATCTAATTTCATCAAAAAAATTTTTATTTCTTGAATAATTCAGGCGAGTGGGTTGATCCCCTGAAACCCCCTTTCACGCGTTCTTATATTATATTATATATTATATATATATATATATATTATATAATATATATATAATATTATATATATATATATATATATATAAATATACTATATGAATATATAATATATATGTTATATATATATATTATATATATAATTTATATAATATATTATATTATATATAATATATATAATATATATATATATATAATACTATATATATATAATATAGTATATATATATATATATATATATAATATATATATATATAATATCATTTATTTAGTAACCTTCCGATAACAATGTTCGAAGCAAAGCGCTGTTTTTCTTATTTAAATAGCCTTTCGTATGCGTAGATGAATATTTATGGTAAATATATAAAATACTATATAATATATTATATTATATATATATATATATTATATATATTATATATATTTATATAGATATATATATATATATATATATATATATATATAATATAATATATATATTCTGATCAATGTAACAGGGACCCACCAAGGCCTCACCCAAAAGAAAGCGGGTCACACATAAGTTGAATACTCAAACATCATGAGCGTGGGTCCTGCATATTACAATTTTGTATCAAGAAAAAAAGAAGAAAAATGAATGAAGAGGCGGCGCTATGACCGGCAAAAAAAATAAAATAAAATTACGAGCTTTGCCATTGTCGTGGTCTTAATATTACATGCACGATAATTTTATGTTAGCAAAGAATATCACATTTTGGAGATACAAGAAAAATAGAGTTACTACTAAAAGTGGGAGATGTCAGATAAGATATGGGAAATCTTTTAGAAGGTGTTAAAAAATTTTAATATAGGGGAAAATGGACAGACGACGAATAGGTCCAGTTGCGGAACAATCAATGAAAAATAGGCGAAACAGATTAGGGGAAATGGCGACGGCAAAATTTGAGATGGGAGGAGGGTGACGTGAGAACCAGGATATTTTCCGCTGGAATAGGGTGTGACCAATACGGAGCGTGGCAAGTATCCACCTCGATGTAGCGCTTTGTCGGTGGGAAGAAAGACCCAATTATCGATGCTCGTTGTTTATATTTCTAAGTTTTGCTCCCCGCTGATCATTCGTCCAACAATTCTTGCCAACAAGAACGAAAACCTTGTCGGAGAGCAGGGATAGTTAGTAATCAGTTGCATGGAGCGCGCCTTGTTCGAATGCCTACGGGAGGTACTGGAAACAGCTCCGGCAAAAGACGAGGGCCGGCCATTTTGGCCTCTCTATCAGCGGTTTTATTGTCAGTTTACCCCTACATGAGAGTGGGGTCCAACATAGAATGTTTGTTTCTTACGGGAGTGGGGCAGCCGAAGAAATTGTTTGTACAGCGGATACCATTGGTTTTTTAGAATAAGGAATTTTAAGCGCTTGGAGGGAGCTGAATAATTTGAAGAATTAAATGACATAAGAATGAATCTTGGGTAAGGATTAGAATTCGAGAAGCAACCATTTATAGCATTAATTCTGCCCGTAAAAATTTATCATTAGGGGTTAAGGTAGGGAGAGGTTGGCGGTCAGGAAAGACAGCAGATGAGCCCACACTGTCCCCTGTTTTTAGAGCCGTCAGTTAACACAGGAGTAAATTCACCGTGAACTTTGGAATGAGACAAAATTGATGCCTTTAACAAGGCAGCAGGGGGGTGCTAGATTTGGAGAGAGAAGGGTCAGAGCCAGGCAAATTAAAAGGAGAACGGGAATAGCGCCAAGGTGTGCCACTCATCGTCATAATAAAGAAAGGCAGAAAATTCTAGGATCTTAAGGAAATTAAGAATGTTATAGTCTGTGTTTACAAATGGCCACACAAGTTAATTAGGATTCTGAGGTTATCTCCTACAGAATCAGTGTCAGTGCGACGGTATTAGGGTTGAAAACGACCTGATAACGTGTAGTCACACATTTGATGATATTCCCATTCGGAGAACGAGCCTGCATCAAAGTAGCATCTACACATAGATTCAACTTCAGGCTCAACCCGATCAGGAAAGGACGAGTGTCCCGCGAATTAACACAACGGAACCCCAAGTGAGATACAGGAAATCTAGATGCGTTTTGGATGGGATCTAACAGCCGTAGTAGAGTTGGGGACGGAGGCGCCTGCAACCATAAACTACACAGCAATAAGGTTCCACAAAGCACCCATATTCGATCCGAACTAGGGCGATATATTAAACGTAAAAGGAGGACTTGCCGCGTTTCAGCGCACCCAGATTTGACTGTTGAGATGCAACATACACAGGTAAGCAAACACCACTACTCCGAACAATGCTTCCCATTTCCATCCAAAATCCCAACGCTGTTTTATTGGAGGAACGCATACTCTTATAAGATTCTATAACCGAGCGACAATAATAGTACGAACGACAGTCCTGACAAGAGAGAGCTATGTTAGGTGTTCATCTAAGAATGAGCTCCTTAAGAATTTGACTTGTTGAAGTTACGGAATTGGCGAACCAAGTTAGGTTCCGCTGGAAGAAGGTGGCAAGTTCTTCGATTCCCTTTTTTCTAAAAAAGCACTGCTGAGATTTTGGTGGGGAAAAAAAATAAAACCATGGGAGTTACCCCACTGCGAAATATTCTCAATAGCTACTTGAAGTTGCCGTCAAGGAAAAGGCAACTGGCGTGCCAGCGATATAAATTATCATATATATATATATAATAATATATATATATAATATATATATATATATATAATATTATATATATATATATATATATATATATATATATATATATTTATATATATATAAGTATATTATATATTATATATATATATATATATATAATATATTATATATATATATATATATATATATATATAATATATAGATATATATATTTATATAATATATATATATAATATTATATATATATATATATATAACTATATATTATATATATATATATAATATATATATATATATATATATATATAATATAGTATATATTTATAATAATATATATATATAAATAATATATATATATATATATATATATATATTATATATATAATATATATATAATATACTATTATATATATATATTATATAGCGCAAGTCATCAAACATAGAGAGAAAAATGACCGTTGCTGGGATTGAGAAAGTACACGATGTCATTAAATCCGAGCAGCAAATAGTAATATTCTTAAAGCACTACCCTGCGGAACGCCTTCAACCAGAGCAAAGTGACTTGACAGAATAGAAGAACGCCGAACCTGGATGGAACTATTTGACAGAAGGCATTTATGGAAAAGAGGGAGTGTCCAGCGAATGATTTAATAAAATTTGTTGTTTTAAGGAAGAAAATAAAAAGGGAAATAAAAATACCAGCTTCACCAGTGAGCAACACGACAGATATCAAAAGGTCCAAAGAGAAGCATCGACCAAGAACCATCCCACCAGTTGAGAAGGCTTTTCGGATGTAAAAAATCTATAAGATTTGTATAAAAAACAAAGGGTCCGCGGAGTGAAACAGAACCTTTTTAGCGGAGGAGAAACCCAACATACTGGAAATTTGAATAAGGGAAGAATGAGAACGAGGGAGAAAGCGGCCTGAAATCCTTTTCTCCATTAATTTACAGGAAAAAGACAGGTCAGCGAAATGGTCTTTGGTGTCTGACCCCAATATTTGCGGAATTCAAATTTCCGAGAGTGGGAAATGGTAATATTTATTCAACCTTAAAAGTAAAGGAAAAAGTGAAGAGTAAACATCAAATAAATTTTTCATATAGAAAAAACTTATTTAAATAAACAGAGAATCCTTAGCATTAATATGATGATGTCCAGAGAAGTAATAGGAATATATGACAACAGCATTGATTACTGAAATCAAAGTCTCTGACCAAGAGCACCGTCTATACTTATTTACGTCACCAGTTGCAGTATTAGATAACATCTAGCCAGATGAAAGAGAAACACGGTTATATGTAATCATTTAAGCGAGTAGAATATCTTTAAAATAAAACTTAACGCCATCTTATCACACATTTCCGCTCGTATTGCAGGAATTTTGAAAAATATTGACATAGAATGAAACTAGTTTACAATATTTATAAAGGTCTTCAAGAAAAGCTGTAGAAAGAAACATTACAGTAAAATAAAGATCTATGCAATAATATAAACTAAATAACCTAAAATAGAGCATCAATAGCCATACAAAGAACTAGCAAAGAGAATCGAGAACTATACTATAATATAGAGCTTATATCTGAAAGAGACCACTTAATTAACTATAGAGTTATTATAGAATAATAGAAACTTTAAAAACTGTATTTAAATAGTAAATACTGTCTATATTACAGTCTGAGAGACTATTTATAACAAACTGTGATAAAACTATTCTCAACACAAAAAAAGAAGTGATGTAGATGATAGAACTAATTTAACAACCTGTCGAAATAAGTAGGTATGCCGAAAAAATTCATTGACGAGAGTTCAATAAATAGACGTCAGCAAGAAGACCTCCACACAAAAAGCTAGTCTATATTTAAACAAAAAAAAACATCACTATGAAAAACTGTTATTATGAAGTGGAAGAGAGATGTCTCTATTATAATAAGACTCTGAGTATAAGATTATATACTTCTTCTCCCTCATAACTATATAGTCTATTAAAGTATAGCGACACTCCTTGGGATCACGAAAGTATATGTGGAATGCAACTTCCGCTGCCTAGAGAGAACAGTATATAATCTAGAATGCACAGGATATACGAAAAGCTACATACACTTATAATAATACAACACAGTACGGAAATCGAGCAGTTTCTAATAATTGATAGAGAGGATATGAAAAAGATGAGAGACTGATATTGTGCCTATATATATATAAAAACAAGTGACCTCTACAACCAGCATCACCTATACGTAATCAAGCATGGAGATATTAGCTTATAAAAAAACTATATATAAAAACTTTAATTACTTATATATAACTATATATAATCTATATATAATACTTATATAAATAAACTAATAATTAAAACTTAAATAACATTTAAATATAAATAAAATCATAAAAAATAACTTATATATATAAAAACTTATTAAAAAAGTTATTAAAAAATCAATTTCTATAAAATAAAACTTTTATAAAAAACTTATATTAAATATGACAAAATAATATTATTATAAAAAAACTTATTTAAAAAACTATAAAAAACCATAAAAAAAATAAATAAAATAACTAAATATATAAAATAATATAAATATATTGTACCCTTCTATTAAACCTCATTTAGAAAATCAATAAAAAATACTATAATAAAATAAACTAAAAAAACTTATAAAAAAACTTATTTAATATAAATCTTTAAATAAACTTAATAATAAACTTAAAATAAAACTTATATTATATAATACTTAAAATATAAACATATAAATAAACTTAAAAATAAACATATAAAAAAACTTATATAAAAAACTTTATATATAAATAAAAAAATATAACTATTATTATAAGTATATCAAATCTAATATAATTTTCTATAAACTTATTTTTAAATTAAAACTATAAAAAACTTATAAAAAACTTATAAAAAACTTATAAAAAAGTTAAGGCAATAAATTATGTCACACTATTTGAACTTGAAAAACTTAAAAACTTAAAAATAAATTTATAAAAAACTTATAAAAAACTTATAATAAACTTATAAAAAACTTATTAAAAAACTTTAAAAAAACATAAAAAACTTATAAAAAACTTATAAAATAAACTTATAATAAACTTAAAATAAACTTATAAAAAACTTATAAAAAACTTATAAAAAACTTATAAAAACTTATAATAAACTTATAATAAACTTATAATAAACATAATAAAACTATGATAAACTTATAATAAACTTATAATAAACTGTAAAAAACTTATAAAAACTTGTAATAAATTATACTGCATTATAATAAAACATTTTGATAAATTAAAACATAAATAAATCATAATAAAACCTATAAAAACATTTAAAAACTTATAAAAAACTTATAAAATACTTATAATAAACTTATAATAAACTTATAATAAACTTATAAAAAACTTATAATCAACTTATAATATACTTATAAAAAACTTATAAAAAACTTATAAAAAATATAAAAAAGTTATAGAAAACTTATAAAAAACTTATAATAAACTTATAAAAACTTATAATAAACTTATAATAAACTTATAAAACATAATAAACTTATAAAAAACATAAAAAACATAAAAAACTTATAAAAAACATTAAAAACTTATAAAAAACTTATAAAAAACTTATAATAAACTTATTATAAACTTATAATAAACTTAAAATAAACTTAAAATAAACTTAATAAACTTAAAATAAACTTAAAAAAAACTTTAAAAAACTTATAAAAAATTATAAAAAACTTATAAAAAACTTATAAATAACATAAAAAAACTTTTAAAAAACTTGAAAAAACATTAAAAACATAAAAAAATTATAAAAAACATAAAAAAATTATAATAAACTTATAATAAACTTAAAATAAACTTATAAAAAACATAAAACATAAAAAAACTTATAAAAAACTTATAATAAACTTATAATAAACTTATAATAAACTTAAAATAAACTTATAATAAACTTAAAATAAACTTATAAAAAACTTAAAATAAACTTATAAAAAACTTATAAAAAACTTTTAAAAATTAAAAAAAAACATAAAAAACTTATAATAAACTTATAATAAACATAAAAAACTTATAAAAACTTATAAAAAACTTATAAAAAAGTTATAGAAAACTTATTAAAAACTTATAATAAACTTCAAATAAACATAATAAACTTAAAATAAACTTATAAAAAACTTGTAAAAAACTTTTAATAAACTTAAAATAAACTTATAAAAAATATAAAAAACTTATAAAAAACTTATAATAAACTTATAATAAACTTATAATAAACTTATAATTAATATAAATAACTTATAAAAAACTTATATATAAATATATAGTAGACATATCATCAATTTGTGTGTAATATATAAACTTTAAATAAAATAGACTACATTTATATGGTTAAAGATCTTATAATATAATCTTATTAATAAAACTTATTAAATGTTACTTTCCTATCTTCTTTGGCAATACATAAATAAATTTATAAATAGATTTCTTACTATATAATATATATAAACTTTAAATTTAATAATAATGGAAACATAGAGAAATACTTAATAATTAATATAAACTTAATAATAAAACTATAAAATAAATAGCTAATAATATAACTTAAAATAAACTATAAATAAAACTTTAATATAATATAAATCACTTTAATATATCAAATATGTTATACAGAAAGAATAAGCATAGATTATTATAATAAGAATACAATAATCCATGTAGAAGTCAAGTTATAAGCAAAAAACTATATAATAATATATGCATTTTGATATTTTTATAATAATAACATTTACATATATTCATAATCATAATATTGGATATGAGTTCAACTATGCTTGTGCGAAGCAATATTCTATATAGATGCTTATTATAAATTAGCAAGCGATCGCTATTTCTCTAGATAACATTCGATCGAATTACTAAGATAAATACGTCTAATATTCTACATTCAAGTTAAACCACTTAAATATCCAATTATAAATAAGAGTTATGAAAATGTTGACCAAATTGCTTAATCTTAAACTCAAGGATAAATTTTCATCAATTAATTTTTCCAAATTGTTCCTATAATTATATATACTTTATATATATTTAGAAAGCTAAGACGCTAAAGCCCTAAAACTACTACTATTTATCTTTACCTAATATTATAATTCTGCTACTCTATTCTCTTTTTGTATATATACATATATGCTTTCTTATATAAATTGTAACTTGTAATATATATATATATACGTTATATATAATAGTTTACCATAAATAATATATATATATCTAAATATTATTTATTCTATATATATTAATTTTCTAAATCATCTTCCCTATATTACCCTGCCTGGAAATATTTTAAAATATAATACTTAACGCTATATATATATATTATTTCTCTTATTAATCTCTCTATTAAATATATTCCTAATCCAAACTATATAGATGATTATATTTAATTACTCTATTCGCTCAACCTAATTAGGGGTTTATCATTTTAAATAACTACTTGAATATATATAACATGGTAATATTCTCACTATAATTATTATTGTGGAAGAAGATATTAACGACTCTATTAAACCGGCTCTGTTAGAACGAATCACAGGCATTTAACACGCACGTTATCAAAAGAGTGCAAAAGAGAGCTCTGTAACCACAAATACACACCACGCCTGGGTAAAAGAAATAAAATGTTAAAAATACATAAGTATTTTGATCTTTCGAGACACGCCAAAAGAGTAACAGTTAATATAACAATTGCTGCAGAAGCACATAAATTCATTAAACGCGAGTTTATTAATATATATGAAAAAAATTATAAATATATGCGTCCCCAGAAAAAGAAAAAATACATAAATTATCAAACTCATGTATTCCCAAAAAAAACCGTACAAAAATGGCTAGGTGAAACGTTAAGAATATACGAAGAATATAAGAAGGCACATGTCCGGATCTTTTTAGGGCTATGTAAAAAATGGTTATTAGATGAAGGAACCACGATGCATGATTGTTTCTAAAAACAATGCTGATAAACATAAGTAAGACTCAAAATATTAATATTTTACTCTGTCACAGCTCTAAGACTTTAGAAGAACCATATTCAGATACAGATAAAGCACCAAAATTCAATACGTGCAGATTAAAAAAAACATCACACAATAAAATATCATAAGTGGAATCAACTCTACTCTACTGCCAAGATCTTATAATGAACAATCACTATATAAAAGTATCTCTCAAATTTTATCTATCTCTGCAATCGATGAGTCTAGGTATTAACAAATATGACTTTACTATGTATTTCTACAACGTTGACAGGCTTTAATGAAAGCGTATACTAATCGTAAATTTAATTTTTTTTTCGAATCTACCGTGCAACTTAAAATGAAAGCTTAAGACTATGTGGGAGGCACACAATTCCTTACCGGCTTGCTCAAGAAAATATAATAAACTAAGTGTGATCCAATAGAGTCAGTACTATAGAACTTTGAAATAAAAATTTCTATATAAAACAAATGAATATTGCAAACCTGAAAAGTTTAACTCTCTAATCTTGAAGTCGGTATAAATTGCATTCACATACATACAACTAGTACACTCGATCTTTCATATACACAACTAGATTGGAGGCGAAAAGAAAAATTTTATATAAATAAAAAAATTTTACATATTCTAACATTAAAACATATTCAAATTAATATTATATTTATAGAACTATTATATTTATAATTAATCTTTTCCTTGAAACTTTAACATTTATTTACATAATTAAAATCGTTTGTTAACTATGTGCACTACTAAATTAGTCATTTATCTAATAAAATTATTTCATATTTTCAATCTTATTATGCTATCTACCAGATCTACAAAATATCTTATGTGATGACTCTTGGCTGTATAGATTATTATGTAAAATGGACATCTTACTTAATAAAAATAAAGATGCTTTTATATTATCCATTAATTAATGATATATATTAATTTGATAAAATTATTGAATATTTGTCCACAACTTTAATATTTTTTACAATTATCCTTATAATTAGGTATTAATTTATAATATCATTCATTTAGTTACAGATTGAATACTTTATTGTCTATAAAAAACCTATTAATTATTTTGCTGCACTTATCTACAATACCACATCTCATATCACAACTAACTATATGCGACTTTCTTATAACAGTGTCTAATGAGTGTAATAAATTATTAAAAATGCTTCTCGATTGATTAAATTATATCACTACGTTCTTTACAATATTAGATATTATTATAAAGTTCTTCATAATATATAAATTAATTATCTGAATATAAATTCATTTATCACAATGAATTAAACCCTAAATTAATTGCAGTCTCAGAGTTTTAAACTTCAGACTATTCATCTATAATTATAATTGACATATATGTATTATATATTTTAATATATTCATTTCTTATTATATATGCTCGATAGAATATATCGATCTATTTATCTAATAGATAAGATTCATAAATTCAGTTATGATATTTAATAAATCAATTTTCATTAAATAATATTATGCTCATCCATTTATTTTATTTGATATATTAATGATCATTTTTAGTTATGAAATAATATTACATGATTTTAGAATAACTACTTTAGTTAAACTATACTCGTATAATAATGAAATGATATTATATTATTCTTTTTATAATATATATATTCTTTTATACTATTCTAAATTATGATATTATTGTTACAATTATACATACATAATTATATTTATTAAAAAAATTTATGTAACTCTATAATCAATTAATTCACTATCATGATCACATCATTCTATTATTATTCCCAACATATTTACATAATTACCAGCTAATTATTCATGTATATATCCAATGAAATTACCACCACCCCACATATATAACTATAATTTATTCTAAAAAATATACTTTTCTATGATATATTTTTTGATTCTAAACAAGCTCCAAACTGTACTGTTGAAAGCCCCAACACCTTATGAATTGAAATCTTTCTGGAAGTTATGAAAACTTATACTTACCCAATTCCATTTTTTAAGCTGTTTTTGGAGTACAGTCTTTATCTTTTAAATATTACTCTATTTACTAAAAACATAACTCTAGTTTTTAAAAACCTATAATTTATCATTATGTTGAATATATTATATAAATATATTATTTAATACAAAATATATTTTATTATTATGATAATTAATTTTCCTAACCCTATTATTTAATATTATTTATTGCATATATAATTAAAAATTGATCATACTCTAAATAAGATTACAATTCATGCTCACTATTTTCTAACATACGCTTACGGTTCTTACGACACCCGAGCCTGACGGGCTTGAATCTCTGATACAGCCTGAGATCTCTTATCAGCCGTCCCCCCATTGCTATTATTTATTTTCATGCAAAATCCCAATGAAATAAAGAAACATATTTCAGAATATAGGCAATGGCTTACAAAACTTTAAAATCCGAGACGGAATATATCAATCAAGGCGCGGACCGGGGTAAATAAGTTAGTCCATTAATGCTATTCTGATCAACTTTCTATAGTACTTCTCTCATTAACAACTTCACTTTTTTTATCTCTCTATCTTTTTTATTACTTAATATTCATACCAATCTTATTAAATCAACATGTTTGCAGTTCGCTAATATCAACCTCACGAACTGCTCCTAATCTCCGGTATATTTCAAACATACACTACTGTTCTTGCAGTCGTGAAGAAAATCAATTACACTCGAGGTACAGAGCTTATTCGTAGTGTAACTTTCAATACGTAATGAAAGCAGAAAGATTATTTCTTAAATTTCTCTAATGTTGTCTATCTGTATATATCAAAAATGTTAGTTCTAAATATCATCTCAAAATAATGGAGGTCTAAAACTATACACCAAATAGAGAAAATAATCGAGAGACTATAATACACATTTGCGTACAAATCAAATCTTCATATGCGTTATATATGCCGAGCGTCTCACACATAATGTAAAAAAGTAAAAAATTCAAATGAACGAAAGTATTAAACAGCTAAGAACATTCTTCAATAATCTTTTCGGGCCAACACCGAGCTCTATCACTGAGAACTCTTGAACATGTAGTTAACGTATTGATTCTACTTTATTCCTAAAAAATTTATTATAAAACTATGAAATTTTTTTAATATTTCATCATTCTGTATAATTAATATTAAATTTTTTCAATTTTCACGTTTCAAGGATTCTCACATGCTTGAGAATTCACACAATTACTCTAATGTCAGTAATATTGTATTTCTTGATATACCACCAGCGCCGGTTGTAATTGTGGCTTGACGCTAGCTCTACTACCCGATCTCTTGTCGATTCTATTTTTGTATCTGTTGACTGTCAAAACCATGAATCGTTTGGACACGAGAGCCTCTTATAGAACACTTATGTGTCCTCTTAATTATGACACATAAAATGAAATGAAAGTGCAGTAATGTTATTCTATATTAAATTATTATTACGTAGAAAATTCGATTTCCGAAAAGAAATGGATGTTGACAATCAGGCGCCTACCAGTCTGAGTGAACACGTACATCGCAATGTATATGTGAGTATTATAAATCATTTAATTTATTAGCGGTAACAAAAGTATATAAGATCACACCATAAACACATAGAGAAAATAAATAACCAAAGTAGAATAATTCTTTTGAGCAAAGAATTTTAGTAATAATGTAGTTATAAAACCATAGATATCGGAACATCTATAATATTATTATATTAACGAAGTTAAGAGCATATAACTAATCTGATATAAATTAAGTACTTAGATTATATTAGTATTATAAATAGTGATAATTTTATAGGATGTATGTTATAATTAATAGTTATATAATTATATAATTTATATATATATATTTAATTATTAATAATTTTAAGTTAGTAATATAAAATAAATAGTGCTAATATAATTAATAATTAGTGTTAATGAATTATTATAATTAAATATAATGTTTAAATATAATTATATATATTGCAACGATATAAGTAATATTGTTAATCAATCAGTATTATAATATATAATTATATATGATAGTGTTTATATATCGTGTTTTTGATGTAGTGAAACAAATTTATTATTTTGCTTATTAAATAATGATGTATATATGTGTTATAATATATATTTATTAGTAATTTATGATTATGATATTTTAATCTATATGAAATTTATATTATATATATATATTATCTTATATATTTATGTATATTATATATGTTATATATTTATATATACATATATAGTATAAATTTTATATATTATTAATATATATATTATTTTTATATGATAAATTTTAATATTGTATTATATTTATTATATATAAATAAAAGCGTATAATTGCTATGATATTAAAAAATATTAAGCCAAGATCATAATATATATATAAGTTATAGTATTAAAATAGTATCTATTCGCCAAGCCAAACGAGTAGGCTCCATATATAATGAGTATATTACGCGATATAATATATAAACTATTAGGTCGTAGGTGTATAGTATATATATAAAATAGTACTATAGTATATTCAGTTGAATATAACGTATGTTTCTTTACCTATTATAGGTAGTATTATGTAGGCTCTCTTATGAATCGAGTGAGTTATAATAATAGATTTGTAGAGTATGCCTACTACCTCACTCCTTTATAGATTAGCGTGCATCACTGAAAGAATTATTCGTTGGCATGGACCGCGAAAGAATGTTTATTATATTTATTCCGGATTGTAAACTATGTCTACGATCGTACCTATTGAAAAAACCCATTCCCATTATTAATATGAAAACCAGGACAATAGGTCGGTATATAGGCTTAACTAATAGTACTTAAGTATATTCAGTTAATCATAGATATTTTAGAAATGACATAGAGGAGGAAAATATATGTTACTAGAGTAGAATTTAAAATATGGAAATGTATTTACTAAATATTGGGAAACTTAAAATAATAACTGCAGTTGTATTTGCTTTGCCGAACATTACTCAAATGACTTTAGAACCAAATTTAGGGCAAAATGTTCATTTAGGAAATTTTTGTTAGATTTTAACAGTAAACAACTTTGATTTATTAATATATGTCAAAAATTTCGGGGAATATATATTATATTATATATATATTAATTATATATATACTATATATATTATATATATATATAATATATAATATATATTAGTGATATAGATGATGATATATATAATATATATATATATATATTATATATATATATATATATATATATATATATATTACATATATATATATATAATATATATATATTAATTAAATATACTTATAATATATTATATATATATATTAATAATTACTATATAATAAATATATATATATAATATATATATATATAATATATATATCACTATTTATTTTTATATATATATCTATATATATATATATATATTAGAATTATAGATTGATATTTTAAATATATATTATCTTTATATTTAAATAGGTTCATATATATAATAAAAGATATTCCTAATGAAATGACAAATTTTTTAGAATTACCAGAATCGATAAGTATATATATATATAAATTATTATATCTAATTAATTATATATATTAATAATACAGTGAGTTATATTATATTGATTTATATTAATATACTTAATAAATGTTAGATTGAGATTTAACATTCAAGACAAACTTTATTATAGTGTAATATCTAAATAAGATGTATTGGACAAACTTTAAAATTCAATCTACGTTTAGTTTACCATTGGGCTAGAGTCCTAGATTGCATTCTTTCTGAGTCCATAAGATAAGTTTAAAATGAGCAATATATGTTCTGATGCAAACGTAGTATCCATCTTGTTAGAAGCTATTGCTGTCGAGCTGCAACGCTGTTACTCCGTATAGGTTAGGTTTTCAATCTTTACCCTTACGTCTTTAATGTAGGTTAGGATCAATAGTTAGGTTATGTATAGGATCAATAGTTGTTTTTCGTTAACAAAAATGTATATTTAGTTATATATATTATTAATATATATTTATTCTTGTTAAAATTTTACATATATCCTATATTATATATTAGATACGTAATATTATATTAATATATACACAAGTATACGGTATAAATATATTCATATATATATATATATATATATAGTATATATAATATATATATATATATATGATATCTACAATATACTAATATTTTATATCACAATTATATATATATTAATTCTATATTATAATATAACTGATTTTTGGAAAAAAAAAACGTTCCCATTATTTATTGTAGTAGCGTTGTTTCTTGTTTGTATTATAGTAATCCTATATCTATCTCTTCTATATATACTTTACTTATCATCTTCATCCTACCTTCATACCTCAGATTTCATTATTAATTTTACTCCATGCTATTTTCCTCGTCTTTTTAACCTTTCCTATTTCATTCTCTCTCTCTCTCTCTCTCTCTCTATTATTCTACTTACTCTCGTCAATTTACCTCCTTCTTACTCTCCTTCTCTCTCTCTCTATACTCTCTCTTCTCTTCTTCTACTACTCTCGTTCTCTCTCTCTCTCTCTTCCTTATATATATTTATAATAAGATTTTTAAATATATTGTTATTTGAGTACATGACTAGTATAATACGTTAGTATATATGATAATAATATAATAATAAAATTACTATATGCAAAAAATGCTTATTATATTATGCGTACTAATTTAGTAATATAGCGATATCTGCTATATTAATAATAAAATAGATTTATTATATTATTTATATAAAATAATAATATTCGAATATATTCAATCAACCAAATGTTCATTTATGTTATTAATGAACACATAATAACAAGTAGTAAATACAATTATTCAATATCAACAAGGCAATCAGACCCGAATAGGTACATGGTGAGTATTACCAAATAACAAAAAATATTAGATTATAAAAATCTCCCAGCACTCCTGCCACTTACTTTTAAATTGATAAAGCCCATAAATCAGTATATAATACATACACGTACTTATCTATAGAAAGATGCTTTACTAGTCACTAGTATCAACACTTTATTATAGTACAGAATAAATCACTAGGTGAAAGGTAATATATAGCACTAATATCTAGTCCCCATAAGTGACAAAGATAATCATACAGCTCTGTGCTCGACAAGATGTATAACCTGTAAGATCGCTATATATCTCTTGCAATACGTGACGCCTACATACGCACAAATGTGCATGCGTAGTCAGAACATTATGTTAAGAGTCAAAAACAGGTCACATGTCGAGAACGATCCTATGCATGCTGCTTCTACATACACTTAGAGTTCTACCTCTATGGTATATATAGTCAATGAGATACATATGTTGAATATAGTCAAAATATTTTTTTAATCATTTTTCATGTCATTGATTTCTTTAATGCGACTCGGATAAGATTTACGAAGAGGATGCAGACGAACTATCTCTCTTACAAACCTGGTCTCCCATGGAAAGGAAACAGAAAACAAACTACAGCAGCTTCTAGCAGAAGACCATATTAAAGAAGAAAAATTCCAGCACGTGCAGACCAGTGATGACGCGACCTTTAGTCACACTGTTAATACCCAGGCCTACCAGCCTCAGCTTAACATGGCTGATTATGTCGTGGATCATTTCAATTTCAGGGTGTTACATTAACGAAAATCTTCAGGCAACATGCAGACTGATGAAGACGGGAACAAATCATACCGTTAATCCCAGGCCTCCCAGCCTCAGTTTATCATGTCTCTATCCATCGACGCTTATACCAATTTCAAGATGTCAGAACGACGAAGAAACTTCAAACAACAAGCAGATCGGTGGAGACCAGAACATCAATCACACAGTTAATACCCAGACCTTCTCATCTCATTTTAACGTGCCTATTTCCGTCGATACTATGATAACTAACCACGGTCTCTACGGAAAGACTTCCAGATTATATCATATGAACTTCCATTTGTCTTTTCAGTTCTCTGATTAAAATAGAAAAAAATTTAGCCATGTATGCTATTGCGTCTTAATCAATTGGCACCTCATATCACTACTACTAAATATGGATAGATAACTTGAAGAAACGAATCATCATCAGTATATATTTGGTATTACGTGCACAATGACGGACCACATACCACTGCTACGATATATATATATATATATATATATATATATATATATATATTATATATTATAATATAATATATACTATATATATGATATATATATATATATATATATATATATATATTAGACCGGTCCCCCCAATTTTTTTTTTGAAATTTCAAATTTCATCCCCTAAAATTGTTATATACCCAAAAACATTAAATATTTACTAACATGATATTTGAGAAAAATCAGTTGAACGTTAATAGTTCCGCTTAATAACACGTGACTATTATCTCAAATTATAAAATATATTTGAAAGTGACTATTTTGTAAATTTCTGGTTCATCAGTGAAGATGACCTTGAATAGAATTTTATTAAGCCTACGTCATGAATAATATGTCTTCGATAGCCCCATCCCCCGCGGAATTGCTTTGCCGTGATTGGTCGATAGGCCACGATGTTACAACGCCATAAGAAGATGAGTTATTTTTATTTTCTTGCCTTCTATAGTTTAGTATCAAATTAATTGTTATACTGAAGTGTTTTATTTTGTCACGTGAAGATCTTTCGTATTCTTATTGGTAGAAAAAATTCAAACGCGAAAGAATAGTTAAGTTTGGCTAATAGGGCAGCCAATAGGTGCCATTAGAAGTACCAAAAAGCTTCCTTCTAATGGCGATGTGCTACGGAGATTGTTTTTCATAACCAAGAACAAACAAACAATCAAAGAAGCCATTTCTCTGATTTACAATGAAATCCCCAAAATATGGACAATGGCCAGCATACCTTTGCCTCCCAAACACCACCTGCATGCTCAAATTCGTAAGCTTTAAGAAAATTAAAGATTGCTTCAAAAGTCAAAGAGAAGACGGAATCCTGTGTAAGTTACAGGAGTTGAAAGATTTAAACAGTTTGAATAGTTTGTTTGACATTGCTCATGCTGAAGCTTGCAAATTATCAATAATGAGGAAGATAAATGCTTCTTAATAAATCAAAGAATAAAAAGGGAGGCAAGGAAATATGAGTGGTGGTGTTGACAAGAAACAGGTCAAAAGAGAAAAAAAAAGTTTGAAAGGGGAAAAACGAAGTACATACCTTAAGAAAAAAGAAGAACGTCGAAAAGAAAACGAATCTGCTGAAGTAGAGTTATGCAACAGCAGTAGCAGTAGCAGTAACAGCATCGCAGATGAAGATAAGGCTACAAACAGCCCATTAGAAATTGAAGATTTATTTAAACCCACTACAAGTGGAGAAAGTAATAGAAAAAAGCTAACATCTAATGAATTATATTAATGACATTAGATCGATCAAAAAACTAGTCCGAAATGCAGTTATGATATTATCAGCTGCTGCTAAGGCCATTGGATACGAAAAGGAGAAGGTTGTTTTAAGTAGAAGCACTTAACGAAGAAAGAGAATATCTATGCGGACCAAGATAGCTAATGATATCAAACAATCATTTGATGATGATATTCCTCTTATTTTACTTATTTTACATTGGGATAGCAAAATCATGCAAGATATTGGAGATGATTCTAGTAAAAATGTTGATAGATTATCTATTCTAGTTAGCTGTGGGGCAAACGATAAGCTCCTTAGAATACCTAAACCTGCTTCAGGTACATGTAGGGCTATTTCAAAAACTGTGCTTCAAACATTGGAAGATTGGAATTTGAGCGATAAAATTTAAGCAATGTGTTTCGACACTACAGCTAGCAACACTGGTAAAAACAAGGAGCTTGCATTGCTATTGAAAATGGACTAAATAGAAATCTTCTCCATTTTCCTTGTTGACATCATATCAGTGAGATTATTATATCAGATGTATTCAAACATGTTACGGTATTTCAGAAAGATCTGAGGTTTCACTCTTTAAAAATGATTTAAAAAATATTGGAGAAATATAGATACAACACATTTTGATTCCAAAGTTGGATGTAGCATACCTTTCAAATCAAATATAATTGAGTTTTGTGAAAACCATTGTGTAGAACTCATCCTAGAGCAGATTACAAAGAACTGGTAGAAGTAACAATCATTTATTTGGGAAGAGGGACAACAAGGGAAATGCATTTCCCGCAGTTTGGTGCCAGGTAGTTTTGTTCAGATCTCAATTTAAAACGACCAAACAGGAGCATGAGTCAATAAAATGTTTTTGTGATTTTGCCATTACATTTTATGTATGTAACTGGTTATTATCAACGAATGTACCAGTTGCTCTAGGAGTTGATCTAAATTATATAAAACAACATCAAAATATTGAGGGCACAGAACTAAATGAAGTTGTGTCTAAAGCCT
>JABUQX010044663.1:25000-34172 GCA_015478945.1 Trachelipus rathkii
ACGAAAAATGTCTCCATTCAATGTCGATAAATGTCTCCCTTCAAAGATGAGAAATGTCTCCCTTCATTGGCGAGAAATGTCTCCCTTCAAAGACGAAAATGTCTCCATTCAATGTCGAGAAATGTCTCCCTTCAAAGACGAAAAATGTCTCCATTCAAAGTTGGTAAATGTCCCTATTCAAAAATGAGAAATGTCTTAATTTATTGGCGAGAAATGTCTCACTTCACAGACGGAAAATGTCTCCATTCAATGTCGAGAAATGTCTCCCTTCAAAGATGAGAAATGTCTCCCTTCATTGGCAAGATTTCCCTTCAAAGACGGAAAATGTCTCCATTCAATGTCAAGAAATGTCTCTCTTCAAAGACAAAAAATGTCCCCATTCATTTCGATAAATGTCTCCCTTCAAAGATGAGAAATGTCTCCCTTCATTGGCGAGAAATGTTCCCCTTCAAGACGAAAAATTTCTCCATTCAATGTCGAGAAAAGTGTCGGCTCAAAAGACGAAAATGTCTCCATTCAATGTTCGATAAATGTCTCCTTCAAAGATGAGAAATGTCCTTCTTCATTGGCGAGAGAAAATGTCTCCCTTCAAAGACGGAAAAATGTCTCCATTCCAATGTCGAGAAATGTCTCCCTTCAAAGACGAAAAATGTCTCCATTCAAAGTTGGTAAATGTCCCTATTCAAAAATGAGAAATGTCTTAATTTATTGGCGAGAAATGTCTCACTTCACAGACGGAAAATGTCTCCATTCAATGTCGAGAAATGTCTCCCTTCAAAGACGAAAATGTCTCCATTCAATGTCGATAAAATGTCTCCCTCAAAGATGAGCAATGGCCACCTTCATTTGCGAGAATGTCTCCTTCAAAGACGGAAAATGTCTCCATTCAATGTCGAGAAATGTCTCTATTCAAAAAGGAGAAATGTCTTAATTCATTGGCGAGAAATGTCTCCCTTCAAAGACGAAAAATGTCTCCATTCAATGTCGAGAAATGTCTCTCTTCAAAGACGAAAAATGACTCCATTCAATGTCGATAAATGTCTCCCTTCAAATATGAAAAATGTCTCTTCATTGGCGAGAAATGTCTCCCTTCAAAGACCGAAAATGTCTCCATTCAATGTCGAGAAATGTCTCCCTTAAAATACGGGAAATGTTTCCATTCAATGTTAATAAATTCTCTATTCAAAGATGAAGAAATGTCTCCCTTCATTGGCAAGAATGTCTCTTCAAGACGGAAAAGTCTTTTATTCATTGTGGAGAATGTCTTCCCTTCAAAGACGAAAAATCTCCATTCAATGTCGATAAATGTCTGCTTTCAAAGATGAGAAATGTCTCCCTTCATTGGCGAGAAATGTCTCCCTTCAAAGACGGAAAATGTCTCCATTCCATGTCGAGAAATGTCTCCCTTCAAAGACGAAATATGTGTCCATTCAATGTTAATAAATGTCTCTATTCAAAGATGGGAAATGTCTCCCTTCATTGGCGAGAAATGTCTCCCTTCAAAGACGAAAAATATCTCAATTCAAATGTCGATAAAATGTCTCGTCATTCAAAGATGAGAAATGTCTCCCTTCATTGGCGAGAAATGGCTCCTCCCTTCAAAGAGGAAAATGTCTCCATTCAATGTCGAGAAATGTTTCCCTTCAAAGACGGAAATGTCTCCATTCAATGTTGATAAATGTCTCTATTCAAAGATGAGAATTGTCTCCTTTATTGGCGAGAATGTCTCCCTTCAAAGAACGGAAAATGTCTCCATTCAATGTCGATAAATGTCTCGCTTTCAAAGACGAAAATGTCTCCATTCAATGTCGATAAACTCCCTTAATTAGTGAGAAATGTCTCCCTTCATTGCGAGAAAATGTCTCCCCTTCAAAGAACGGAAAATGTCTCCATTATGTCGAGAATGTTCCCTTCAAGACGAAAAATGTCTCCATTCAATGTCGATAAATGTCTCCCTTCAAAGACGGGAAATATCTCCATTCAATGTTGATAAATGTCTCTATTCAAAGATGAGAAATGTCTCCCTTCATTGGCGAGAAATGTATCTCCCTTCAAAGACGGAAAATGTCTCCATTCAATGTCGAGAAATGTCTCCCTTCAAAGACGAAAAATGTATCCATTAAATGTCGATAAATGTCTCCCTTCAAAGATGAGAAATGTCTCCCTTCATTGGCGAGAACTGTCTCCCTTCAAAGACGGAAAATGTCTCCATTCAATGTCGAGGAATGTCTCCCTTCAAAGATGAAAAATGTCTCCATTCAATGTTGATAAATGTCTCTTTCCAAAGATGAGAAATGTCTCCCTTCATTGGCGAGAAATGTCTCACTTCAAAGACGGAAATTGTCTCCATTCAATGTCGAGAAAAGTCTCACTTCAAAGACTAAAAATGTCTCCATTCAATGTCGATAAATGTCTTCCTTCAAAGACGAAATATGTGTCCATTCAATGTTGATAGATGTCTCTATTCAAAGACGGAAAATGTCTCCATTCAATGTCGAGAAATGTCTCCATTCAAAGACGAAAAATGTCTCCATTCAATGTCGATAAATGTCTCCTTTCAAGATGAGAAATGTCTCCCTTCATTGGCGAGAAATGTCCTCCCTTCAAAGACGGATGTCTCCATTCAAATGTCGAGAACATGTCTCCCTTCAAAAGACGAAAAAATGTTTCCATTCAAATGTCGATAAATGTCTCCTTTCAAGATGAGAAATGTCTCCCTTCATTGGCGGGAAATGTCTCCCTTCAAAGACGGAAAATGTTTCCATTCAATTTCGAGAAATGTTTCCCTTCAAAGACGAAAAATGTCTCCATTCAATGTCGATAAATGTCTCCCTTCAAAGATGAAAAATGTCTCCCTTCATTGGCGAGAAATGTCTCCCTTCAAAGACGGAAAATGTCTCCATTCAATGTCGAGAAATGTCTCCCTTCAAAGACGAAAAATGTCTCCATTTAATGTCGATAAATGTCTCCTTTCAAAGATGAGAAATGTCTCCCTTCATTGGCGAGAAATGTCTCCCTTCAAAGACGGAAAATGTCTCCATTCAATGTCGATAAATGTCTCCTTTCAAAGATGAGAAATGTCTCCCTTCATTGGCGCAAGAAATGTCTCCCTTCAAAACGACGGAAAATGTCTCCAATTCATGTCGAGAATGGTCTCCCTTCAAAGATCGCAAAATGTCTCCATTCAATGTCGATAAATGTCTCCCTTCAAAGATGAGAAATGTCTCCCTTAATTGGCGAGAAATGTCTCCCTTCAAAGACGAAAAATGTCTCCATTCAATGTCGATAAATGTCTCCCTTCAAAGACGAAAAATGTCTCCATTCAATGTCAATAAATGTCTCCCTTCAAAAATGAGAAATGTCTCCCTTAATTGGCGAGAAATGTCTCCCTTCAAAGACGGAAAATGTCTCCATTCAATGTCGAGAAATGTCTCCCTTCAAAGACGAAAAATGTCTAAATTCAATGTCAATAAATGTCTCCCTTCAAAGATGAGAAATGTCTCCCTTCATTGGCGAGAAATGTCTCCCTTCAAAGACGGAAAATGTCTCCATTCAATGTTGAGAAATGTCTCCCTTCAAAGACGAAAATGTCTAAATTCAATGTCGATAAATGTCTCCCTCCAAAGATGAGAAATGTCTCCTTTAATTGGCGAGAAATGTCTCCCTTCAAAGACGGAAAATGTCTCCATTCAATGTCGAGAAATGTCTCCCTTCAAAGACGAAAAATGTCACCATTCAAAGTTGGTAAATGTCTCTATTCAAAAATGAGAAATGTCCTAATTCATTGGCGAGAAATGTCTCCCTTCACAGACGGAAAATTTCTCCATTCAATGTCGAGAAATGTCTCCCTACAAAGATGAGAAATTTCTACCTTCATTGGCGAGAAATGTCTCCCTACAAAGACAAAAAATGTCTCCATTCAATGTCAAGAAACGTCTCCCTTCAAAGACGAAAAATGTCTCCATTCAATGTCGATAAATGTCTCCCTTCAAAGATGAGAAATGTCTCCCTTCATTGGCGAGAAATGTCTCCCTTCAAAGACGGAAAATGTCTCCATTCAATGTCGAGAAATGTCTCCCTTCAAAGACGAAAAATGTCTCCATTCAATGTCGATAAATGTCTCCTTTCAAGGATGAGAAATGTTTCCCTTCATTGGCGAGAAATGTCTCCCTTCAAAGACGGAAAATGTCTAAATTCAATGTCGAGAAATGTCTCTATTCAAAGACGGAAAATGTCTCCATTCAATGTCGATAAATGTCTCCCTTCAAAGGTGAGAAATGTCTCCCTTCTTTGGCGAGAAATGTCTCCCTTCAAAGACGGAAAATGTCTCCATTCAATGTCGAGAAATGTCTCCCTTCAAAGACGGAAATGTCTCCATTCAATGTTAATAAATGTCTCTATTCAAAGATGAGAAATGTCTCCTTTCATTAGGGAGAAATGTCTCCCTTCAAAGACGGAAACTGTCTCCATTCAATGTCGATAAATGTCTCCCTTCAAAGACGAAAAATGTCTCCATTCAATGTCAATAAATGTCTCCCTTCAAAGATGAGAAATGTCTCCCTTCATTGGCGAGAAATGTCTCCCTTCAAAGACGGAAAATGTCTCCATTCAATGTCGAGAAATGTCTCCCTTCAAAGACGAAAAATGTCTCCATTCAATGTCGATAAATATCTTCCTTCAAAGATGAGAAATGTCTCCCTTTATTGGCGAGAAATGTCTCCCTTCAAAGACGGAAAATGTCTCCATTCAATGTCGAGAAATGTCTCCCTTTAAGGACGGAAAATGTCTTCCTTCAATGTCGATAAATGTCTCCCTTAAAAGACGGAAAATGTCTCCGTTCAATGTCGATAAATGTCTCCCTTCGAAGATGAGAAATGTCTCCCTTCATTTTTGAGAAATGTCTCCTTGCAAAGACGGAAAATGTCTCCATTCAATGTCGAGAAATGTCTCTATTCAAAGACGGGAAATGTCTCCATTTAATGTTGATAAATGTCTCTATTCAAAGATGAGAAAAGTTTCCCTTCATTAGCGAGAAATGTCTCCCTTCAAAGAAGGAAAATGTCTCCATTCAATGTCGAGAAATATCTAACTTCAAAGACGAAAAATGTCTCCATTCAATGTCAATAAATGTCTCCCTTCAAAGATGAGAAATGTCTCCCTTCATTGGCGAGAAATGTCTCCTTCAAAGACGGAAATGTCTCCATTCAATGTCGAGAAATGTCTCCCTTCAAAGATGAGAAATGTCTCCTTTCATTGGCGAGAAATTTCTCCCTTCAAAGACGGAAAATGTCTCCATTCAATGTCGAGAAATGTCTTTTTTCAAAGACGAAAAATGTCTCCATTCAATGTCAATAAATGTCACCCTTTAAAGATGAGAAATGTCTCCCTTCATTGGCGAGAAATGTCTCCCTTCAAAGACGGAAAATGTCTACATTCAATGTCGAGAAATGTCTCTCTTCAAAAACGAAAAATGTCTCCACTCAATGTCGATAAATATCTCCCTTCAAAGATGAGAAATGTCTCCCTTAATTGGCGAGAAATGTCTCCCTTCAAAGATGAGAAATGTCTCCCTTCATTTTCGAGAAATGTCTCCCTTCAAAGACGGGAAATGTCTCCATTCAATTTCGAGAAATGTCTCCCTTCAAAGACGAAAAATGTCTCCATTCAATGTCAATAAATGTCTCCCTTCAAAGATGAGAAATGTCTCCCTTCAATGTCGAGAAATGTCTCCCTTCAAAGACGGGAAATGTCTCCATTCAATGTCGAGAAATGTCTCCATTCAAAGACGGGAAATGTCTCCATTCAAAGTTGGTAAATGTCTCTATTCAAAAATGAGAAATGTCCTAATTCATTGGCGAGAAATGTCTCCCTTCACAGACGGAAAATTTCTCCATTCAATGTCGAGAAATGTCTCCCTACAAAGATGAGAAATTTCTACCTTCATTGGCGAGAAATGTCTCCCTACAAAGACAAAAAATGTCTCCATTCAATGTCAAGAAACGTCTCCCTTCAAAGACGAAAAATGTCTCCATTCAATGTCGATAAATGTCTCCCTTCAAAGATAGAAATGTCTCCCTTCATTGGCGAGAAATGTCTCCCTTTAAAGACGGAAAATGTCTCCATTCAATGTCGAGAAATGTCTCCCTTCAAAGACGAAAAATGTCTCCATTCAATGTCGATAAATGTCTCCTTTCAAAGATGAGAAATGTCTCCCTTCATTGGCGAGAAATGTCTCCCTTTCAAAGACGGAAAATGTTAAATTCAATGTCGAAGAAATGTCTCTCTTCCAAGACGGAAAATGTCTCCATTCAATGTAGATAATGTCTCCCTCAAGGTGAGAATGTCTCCCTTCTTGGCGAAGAAAGTCCTCCCTTCAAGACGGAAAATGTCTTCCATTCATGTCGAGAAATGTCTCCGCTTCAAAGACGGAAATGTCTCCATTCAATGTTAATAAATGTCTCTATTCAAAGATGAGAAATGTCTCCTTTCTTAGGGAGAAATGTCTCCCTTCAAAGACGGAAACTGTCTCCATTCAATGTCGATAAATGTCTCCCTTCAAAGACGAAAAATGTCTCCATTCAATGTCAATAAATGTCTCCCTTCAAAGATGAGAAATGTCTCCCTTCATTGGCGAGAAATGTCTCCTTCAAGACGGAATATTTCCCCATTCAATGTCGAGAAATGTCTCCCTTCAAAAGACGAAAATGTCTCCATTCAATGTCGATAAATATCTTCCTTCAAAGATGAGAAATGTCTCCTTATTGGCGAGAAATGTCTCCCTTAAAAGACGGAAATGTCCATTCAATGTCGAGAATGTCTCCCCTTTAAGGACGGAAAATGTCTTCCTTCAATGTCGATAAATGTCTCCCTTAAAAGACGGAAAATGTCTCCGTTCAATGTCGATAAATGTCTCCCTTCGAAGATGAGAAATGTCTCCCTTCATTTTTGAGAAATGTCTCCTTGCAAAGACCGGAAAATGTCTCCATTCAATGTCGAGAAATGTCTTACTTCAAAGACGGAAAATGTTTCCTATTCAATGTTGATAAATGCCTCTATTCAAAGATGAGAAAAGTTTCCCTTCATTAGCGAGAAATGTCTCCCTTTTTCTTCAAAAGAAGGAAAATGTCTTCCATTCAATGTCGAGAATATCTCCCTTTAAAGACGAAAAATGTTCCATTCAATGTCAAATAAATGTCTCCCTTCAAAGATGAGAAATGTCTCCCTTCATTGGCGAGAAATGTCTCCCTTCAAAGACGGAAAATGTCTCCATTCAATGTCGAGAAATGTCTCCCTTCAAAGATGAGAAATGTCTCCTTTCATTGGCGAGAAATTTCTCCCTTCAAAGACGGAAAATGTCTCCATTCAATGTCGAGAAATGTCTTTTTTCAAAGACGAAAAATGTCTCCATTCAATGTCAATAAATGTCACCCTTTAAAGATGAGAAATGTCTCCCTTCATTGGCGAGAAATGTCTCCCTTCAAAGAGGAAATGTCTAATTTCAAATGTCGAGAAATGTCTCTCTTCAAAAACGAAAAATGTCTCCACTCAATGTCGATAAATATCTCCCTTCAAAGATGAGAAATGTCTCCCTTAATTGGCGAGAAATGTCTCGCTTCAAAGACGAAAAATGTCTCCATTCAATGTCGATAAATGTCTCCCTTCAAAGAAGGAAAATGTCTCCATTCAATTTCGAGAAATGTCTCCCTTCAAAGACGAAAAATGTCTCCATTCAATGTCAATAAATGTCTCCCTTCAAAGATGAGAAATGTCTCCCTTCATTGGCGAGAAATGTCTCCCTTCAAAGACGGAAAATGTCTCCATTCAATGTCGAGAATTGTCTTCCTTCAAAGATGAGAAATGTCTCCCTTCATTGGCGAGAAATGTCTCCCTTCAAAGACGGAAAATGTCTCCATTCAATGTCGAGAAATGTCTCTATTCAAAAACGGGAAATGTCTCTAATGGCGAGAAATGTCTCCCTTCAAAGACGAAAAATGTCTCCATTCAATGTCGATAAATGTCTCCCTTCAAAGATGAGAAATGTCTCCCTTAATTGGCGAGAAATGTCTCCCTTCAAAGACGAAAAATGTCTCCATTCAATGTCGATAAATGTCTCCCTTCAAAGACGAAAAATGTCTCCATTCAATGTCAATAAATGTCTCCCGTCAAAGATAAGAAATGTATCCCTTAATTGGCGAGAAATGTCTCCGTTGAAAGACGGAAAAAGTCTCCATTCAATGTCGAGAAATGTCTCCCTTCAAAGACAAAAAATGTCTCCATTCAATGTCGATAAATGTCTCCCTTCAAAGATGAGAAATGTCTCCCTTAATTGGCGAGAAATGTCTCCCTTCAAAGACGAAAAATGTCTCCATTCAATGTCGATAAATGTCTCCCTTCAAAGATGAGAAATGTCTCCCTTAATTGGCGAGAAATGTCTCCCTTCAAAGACGAAAAATGTCTCCATTCAATGTCGATAAATGTCTCCCTTCAAAGACGAAAAATGTCTCCATTCAATGTCAATAAATGTCTCCCTTCAAAGATGAGAAATGTCTCCCTTAATTGGCGAGAAATGTCTCCCTTCAAAGACGGAAAATGTCTCCATTCAATGTCGAGAAATGTCTCCCTTCAAAGACAAAAAATGTCTCCATTCAATGTCGATAAATGTCTCCCTTCAAAGATGAGAAATGTCTCCCTTAATTGGCGAGAAATGTCTCCCTTCAAAGACGAAAAATGTCTCCATTCAATGTCGATAAATGTCTCCCTTCAAAGACGAAAAATGTCTAAATTCAATGTCAATAAATGTCTCCCTTCAAAGACGAAAAATGTCTCCTTCATACATGTCTCCCTTCAAAGACTGAAAATGTCTCCATTCAATGTCGATAAATGTCTCTCCTTCAAAGACGAAAAAATGTCTTCCATTCAATGTCGATAACTGTCTCCTTTAAAGACGAAAATGTCTCCATTCAATGTCAATAAATGTCTCCCTTCAAAGATGAGAAATGTCTCCCTTAATTGGCGAGAAATGTCTCCCTTCAAAGACGAAAAATGTCTACATTCAATGTCGATAAATGTCTCCCTTTAAAGATGAGAAATGTCTCCCTTAATTGGCGAGAAATGTCTCCCTTCAAAGAAAAAAAATTTTCCCCCAATCAATGTCGAGAAATGTCCCCCTTCA
>JABUQX010044664.1:0-5000 GCA_015478945.1 Trachelipus rathkii
CATGTATTTTCCTTCAAAGAGAAGTAGCATCCACATCTGGAGTCATCTTCAAGCTCACCTGGGGGGACGATCGGAAGGCATCCAGTGGCAGAAGTGATCGCCTTCATTTTAGATGGACCTACACCCAGTTGGTAGAGTTGGGAGGCCTGACCATATATGCTCAGCCGTAGTTATAGCTTCGATCGCGATAAGTTGCGATGTAGAGACGCAAAAAGGACCTTTACCATCAGCACCCCAAATATTTTCAGTGAGATATTGGATGGTCAGCGAGCACGCAAACGGTAAGTCCGTTTACACGGAGTTTAACTGTGAGTGCGTATGTAAGTGGTCGTCTATAATGAGTCCTAGAGTTGATCTTGTGAAGTTGATAGAATGGGCAAACCAGATAACCGTTATAACTATAGATTTCAGCCATTTCAATCTTTTTTCGTGTTTTTTTTCCTAAGAAGTACTGCTGAGGGTTTTTGTAGGTGAGAAATAGAAGCCATGGAGTGTTCCCATTGTGAAATGATTTTTCAATTAACCTAGTGAAGTTGCGTCAAGAAAGTGCAAGACCTGCGATCGGTCAAGTATATAGCGCACAGGTCATCATCATAGAAGGAAAAATTGACTGTCGCTGGGATAGAAGTAACGGATGCTCTATGAATCCAAAAGGCATAAGAAGAAATGTACGACTTAGAACACCTTCACCAGAGTAATGTGACGTGATAGAACAGAATATAACAGAACATGAATGGATCTATTTGACAGAAGGAATTTAATAAAAAGAGGGAGCTGTCATCAAAAAACGAGAGAGAGTTGAGGTTAAGGAGAACCTTAGTTTTCCACTTTGTGCCAAAAGATTTTTCAAGGTTAAAAAGACACCAAGAAATATCTTACCACTTGAGAAGGTTTTCCCGGATATCGTAGTCCAGTGGTATTAAAACAACGGGATCCTCGGTCGAATGACTTTTGGCAGGAAACCAAAGCTGGCAAGTTTTGAGAAAAGGACTGGCTACTCTCCAGAACCAGGAGAAGCGGCGGCCTGAAACCATTTTTCTCCATTAATTTAGCAAGTTGACAGATCAGGCAAAAATTAAGGTGCTGTGGTTGTCCCAGCACTTCGGATCCTTTCCCAGGTTTGGAATTGGGATTACAAAAGCTGTAGTCCAAATAGATGGAAAAGAGGATTCGATTCAGATTCTTATACAGATTCAACAAAAACGCTGATGCAGAAGGGTGAATATGATGAAGCATTATGTACGAAATCATGTCTGGGCCAAGGGCACCGTCTTTGCTTTTCGCCAGGCAATTGGTACATCTACAAGTGCAAACAAGATGTTATAGGTCTGATCTTCCCCTTTCGCTGTTGAAAAAGTCTGGCAGTGCAGATGTTAATTCTAAATTTTTGAAAGGCTTCAGGATAGCGAAAAGAGCTCGAGTGGCTAGCAAAACTATAAAATAATGCATCTGCAACAGCTGCTGGAGCAGAGATCGTTTCGATTATATCAGGCCCGTAACGGAGGACTGTTGGTGAATAATAATTGTTGGAACATCAAGATGTTTTCTGTGCAACTTTCCACACTGTAGAAGGGGGTGGTGGAGTTGACAGTCGAAATACGTTTGCAAGCATTTTTACGTGTTTGGCGATTAATTCGACGAGATCTCGTTGCAGCTGTTTTAAAGACAATCATTGAGGTAATGCGGGTCCTTTTGTATTGCCTGTAGAGTTCTTTCTTCTCCTGGTTACCTTGGGCACACTCTTGCGACCACCAAAGGGTAGCCGAATGCCTACCTGCGGAAGATTGCTGGATGCGAGCTTCCGCTGCTTTGATGATAACTTGCTGGAAGAAGTTAAAGGCATCATCAACAATCTGAAACCGCTTATTGAAGGGAGAGAATAAACCCAGCTTCTTCATCTTTTTAATCGACATTACCTTACGTACAACTATTACATCTCCTTTGAAAACACATAATTCGGGACAAATTCTGTCTTTAATATCTTAGTCTTACCTCTTCGCTTGAGCATTTTTAGATGTATCAAATTACCCATTTCACTAAACAAGTTAAAAGGAATTTGGGAATTCTGATGTGTTCCCAAAATATCATCACACCACCCACCTGCCAACTTTTTATAGGGATATCGTTTTATGAAATATACATAACATATTTTTTGGTGATTTAACTTACGAACCACTTTTTTTTTAATAGGGATGAGCCTATGGGCTTTCTCCTTATCAATACTATACTCGCATTGATAATCTCCAATCCATTTCTAACTGACGAACAGCTACCACTATCACTATCACTATCACTATCACTATCACTATCACTATCACTATCACTATCAATCTCACTATCACTATCACTATCACTATCACTATCACTATCACTATCACTATCACTATCACTATCACTATCACTATCACTATCACTATCACTATCACTATCTACTAAATTTTCAGTCTCATACCTATTTTTCAGAGGAGAGCTCATTCGATCATTAAAGAAGTTTCATTCTTTTTGTATCCAACATTCCGACCTCAGATTTAAATGCTATGCTCTCTCTCTCTCTCTCTCTCTCTCTCTCTCTCTCTCTCTCTCTCTCTCTCTCTCTCTCTCTCTCTCTCTCTCTCTCTCTCTCTCTCACACACACACACACACACACACACACACACACACACACACACACTATACTATAGTATATACCTATATATATTATATTACATATATAATATATATATACTTATACCTATATATAATTATATTATATATATAATATATAATATATATATTATATATATCAGTCGCATTCCATATAGACTCACATAGTTTTTACCCATTTTCTTTTCAATGAGAAGAATAAAGTAATATTAAAAGAACCAAAGTACAAGAGAGAAGATTGATGAATAATGTACGTGATTCTTTTTTGTTTCTTGTTTTTTTTTTGTCGTGTTTTTTTTTCTTTTTATTAATTCGTCAACAAGTCATGTCGGATATTTACTTGAAGTTCAAGAAATTATTATTAAAAATAGTATTTTGGAAAGTGTGCTAATAATAATAATAATAATAGATAATAATAATAATATAATAATAATAATAATAAGTAATATTAATAATAATAATAATAATAGATACTAATAAATAATAATAAAATAATAACTAATAATAATAATAATAATAAGTAGAATAATAATAATATAATAAGTGGTAAGTATATACATAAGTATATATTATACATATATATGATAGTATATATATATATTATATAATATATATATATATATATATATTATAATATATAATATACTATATATAATATATATATATATTATATATTATATATAATATATGATATATTATATATATATAATATATATATAAATATTATAATATATAAATATATATATATATATTAAAATATATATATATATATATAGTATATATAATATAATATATATATATATATATTATACTATATATAGATATATATAATAATATATATATATAAAAATATATATCAGAGGCCACTCTATACTCGTGCTTATAGTAGTGATACAGCAGATGTCATTTTTTCGCATCCGCGGATGCGGGATGTTTGATTTTAAATCCGCGGATGTGATGCAGATAGCGGATGTTGATTTAATATCCGCGATTTGTGGGGATGCGGATGTTTGATATATATATATCATATATATATATAATATATATAATTATTATATATATACATATATATATATATATATATATATAATATATAATATAATAGTATTATACATATCGAGTTTAGCGACAATGTCTATGTGAAAATAATTGCGTTACCAAGGGTGCGGACCGGAGCCAACTCAAAGCACACACCAAAACCTCTTTCCCCAAACCTCCGACCTTAATGAAGAGATTTTACAATGGATTATATACGTTTTGCACTAGTATTGAAATTTAAATATAGAAGTTGTTCTTGAGAAACATCAATTTTTCTGCCTTTTCTGCTGAGAGTCTGTTTCTCTTTTTCATCATATATTAGCCCAGCATTGCTAAATACTCTTTCACTTGGAACACTAGTTAGAGGCCAGGCCAAGTATTTCCTTGCAAGTATTATAAGCGTTGTGGTAAACATGTTTGCTTAACTTTCACCAACTGATAGAATCATCATTTGTATCTAGTCGTTTTTCTTGGTGATAGTTTTCAATCATTTGCACCACATATTTTGGTGATGCATGTATTTCTTCATCACTAATGGACTGTAGAAATTCTTTCAGTGAATCTGTTATTGATTTACTTGTAGAAGGTGTTGGTTCTGTAGATTTCGCTTGACTGTTCGGATTGAAGTTTTTCAGCTGCAACACAGAGTGACGATTTAACCTGTTCTATAATATTGTGTTACAAAAAAAAATTTGCCTTTATAACGGGGATCTAAGTATGTTGCAATAGTATGAAGGTCATTAATTTCCACAGAACCAAAGCATTTTTCTAGGTCTAGTTTTATTACATCTTTCATTCTTTTTAAACCGTCATTATAAATTTCGCAGAGCAAAGCGCGGATGCGAATGTGGACGCGGATCTTTAATAATGTGCGGATGCTCCGCTTATGCGGATGCGGATGTTACCTGCATCACTAGTGCTTAGCACGAGTTAACATATATAAACGATCGATCATTTACAAATTTCATAGTTATGATAATATTCTCTTATATTTTTGCGAAAATTAGTCAAATGAAAGAAAATTTTACATAATAAATATAAAAAATTATGAAAAATTGGAATAAAATGTGTAAGAATCATCGCAATTACATTGATGCCATTTTTTTAATCCATAAAAAGGTGACTGTTCGTGCTCAAATCAAAATGCGGTGATTGTGTGTGTGAATTTAGCCAATCAAATTGTTTATATTGTTGCCTTGCATCTCTTTGTACATTTGATGTGCCCACCAGCGAAGGAAAGATACCATTGTCTTTTTATGATAAATTAGGTGAGTCCATTAATAAGTTTATTGTATATATAATATAAATATAAATTTATA
>JABUQX010044664.1:12500-32500 GCA_015478945.1 Trachelipus rathkii
ATAGTATATATATATATATATAATATATATATATAGAGTTATATATATATATAGTTAAAATATATATATATACATATATATCATATTATTGTAGTAAGTAACTATAGTATAATATATATATAAGATAGATAATATAACGATATATATATATGAGTATATAGTATATAATTATTATATATATATAGAATATATATATATTTATATATAGATATATATATATATATAATATATATATATATATATATATATATTATAGCACACCCTATCCCTCAAATCAGGAAACGCCAATATATATTATAATATATATGATATATATAATATATATATATAGTATTATTATAATATATAGTATAAGATACGTATATATATATATATATAATATATATATATATATAGATATAGTAAGACATGCAACATTATAATATAAATATATATATATTATATATATATATAGATATATATATATATAATATATATATAGATAAGTATATATATATAAGTATAAAAGGTATAATACTATAATAATTTCGTATATGGTTTTCACCACCACCGTATTCAAAGTGGGTGTGTAAAGTAATAATGATAAAATAAAACAAATAGAGTCAACATCTCATACAGATTTCCCAGGCATTCACAGACTCAATCTTTAAAAATGGAGAAAATAAATTTAACAGAAAATTGAGAAAATAGAAGGAAAATCCACAGAACTGAGGTGGATGTAAAAGAGGAAAAAAGGCTAACTAGCCTCAAGTTGATAATGGGCACACAAAATTTATGCGAAAATCATTGACGATTTGTAAAGCGAGGGCGTTGCATGGTTGTGGCTTACGAGTTGCCAGCTTCCTCGAGCACCTATATATAATATTTTGTATATATAATACATTATATATTGATATATTGTATATATAATATATTGGAAAAGAGACAAAGTACGTACGTTCTTTAGAAAGATTTTGGATCGGATGAATTAAAAAAAATGGAAAAGATTGAGTCATTTGGCACATGACTCTGCTGTATTCACAAGATGCGTGAAACAGGAGCATTTCCGAACCAGACATGTGAGCAGTACTACGCTATTCAAGGTGATCTACTGTTGTTCTTGTATAGTTCGAGTAAATGGGAAAAGGAAAAATAATATTGTAGCCTAAATAAAACTCCCGCCTTCTTTGAGACCACCTTACAAACCGCTTAAATATGGGGTTTCAACACATTTTTTTTGTTTCAAGTTAAGAGTGGAGTTTCAACACATTTTTTTATTCAAGTTAAATATGGGGTTTCAACACATTTTTTTTCCAGTTGAATATGGGGTTTCAAGTTTCAATACATTTTTTTGCTTCATGTGAAATATGGGGTTTCAACACATTTTTTGGTTTCAAGTTAAATATGTGGTTTCAACAGTTTTTTGTCTCAAGTTAAATATGGGATATCAACTCATTTTTTTGATTCAAGTTAAATATGGGGTTTCAACTCATTTTTTTTATTCAAGTTAAATATGGGGTTTCAGCACATTTTTTTGGTTTCGTTAAATATAGGGTTTCAACACATATTTTTGCTTCAAGCTAAATATGGGGATTAAACACATTTTCTTGATTCAAGTTAAAATCAGAGATGTTTATATTGCCAACAACAATGCCAGAAAATCCAATGAAAGAGATTCAAAAGTTTAGAGGTATCTTTGAGAAGGGAATATGAACAAATTTCTTTAGAATATTTTTGTAAATAGCTACATTGGGTTAGCTGTATATTCTTTTAAAATCCAAATGAACAAATGGCGCTAAAAACTACTGTTATTAGACGATCGGATATGAGACCTGTTGTAAAATTACAGATGGAATACTGATAGCCACTTTTTAATGATTTACACTCTGTCGTACGCTTCTAACTCAGAGAATCCTGCCAAAAAATATACTCCTATCAGGATCATATAAATAAAACTATAGCAGGGTTGTATCTGCTTCAGAAAATTACCGCAAACCAACCTTCACATGTCGATACTACTGCAATCAATTTCCTTTATTTTTTATTATATTCTTTTATTTTTTTTCATATCGCTTTGTATTCAATTTGTTTAATTACCAAAGTGAATTCAAAATTAAAATACAATTATATATAGTTATATATAGATTATATAGTATATATATATAATATATAATTACTATAATAGTAGTTATATATATATATATATTATTATATAAGTATATATGAGGATATATATATTATATATTAGATTAAGTATATAATTATATATATATATATATATATATATATATATATATATATATATATATATATGATAGTATAATAGTATAATATTACTAGTATATATATATGTATAGTGTATATATAAATATATAATATAATATATATTATATATATATATATAGTATATAATATATATATATTTTAATATAGTATGTAATTTTTATATGCAAAAAAAGCTACTCTTTTCCTGAGGACTTTTCACATTACTTGTGTGAGATATTTCATCGAGCAAGAAAGAGTTGTGCTATTCTATTTCTTTCTGTTTTCTTACTGTTTTTCTTTTTTTATTAGTTTCCACTTGGACCTATCAAATATCAATTTAATATTATATATATAATATAGTATATAGGTATATATATATATATATAGTATGATATATATATATATAAACTAGTAATATAAAATATATATATAAATTAGTATATATAGTATATGTATATATATTATATGTATATATATAATATATATATATATTATATATATATATTATATGTATATAATATATATAGATATATATATAAATATATATATAATATATGTATATAATAATATAATATTTTAAAGTATTGTTCTGAGATGTAAACTAAACACTGAAGGGAGACAGAAAGCGACAGGATATTCATTGTGAGGAACGGATGATTTGGGAATTTTCTTGATATAAAATTTATTTATATATTATGTATTTCATAATATATGATATGATTTCTTATTTAGTAGTAAATCATATAGTATATATATATATTAGTATTAGTATATAGTATGTAATATATATATATACTATATATATTATAGATAGTATATTAGATATTATTTAGGTAAGTAATATAGATATATATAAATATATATCAGCGAGCCGACTCCCAGTATGCATATGTTTTAGCACTGGCTCTCCTCTCTTCTCTCCTCTCCTCGCTCTCTCTCTCTCTCTCTCTCTCTCTCTCTCTCTCTCTCTCTCTCTCCTCTCTCTGCTCTCTCAGCTCTTTCCATAGATATGTATATATCATATATATATATATTATATAATATATATATATATATATATAATATATATATAATATAATTATATATATATATAATATATATATATATATATATATATATACAATAACTAAGTAATGGACTCACCTTAGTTTATACATAAAAAGAATTGGTTAACTTTTCTCCAGTGTGGAACGGGCAACATCGAAAATGTATACAAAGAGAGCCAAAGCACAATATAAAACAAATTTGATCTTGGCTAAATTCAACACACACAATCACCGCATTTTGATTTGAGCAGAACAGTCACCTTTTTAATGGATTAAAAAATGGGCATCATGTAATTGCGATGATTCTTACACATTTTATTGCCCCAAGTTTTTTCATAATTTTTTTGAGATAGATCTTGATTATGTAAAATTCTCTTTCATTTGAGCTAATGTTTCGCAAAAAAGATAAGAGTAAATTATCAATATAGCTATGTGGAAATTTGTCAAACATTTGTATTATTCTATAATGTTAACTCGTGCAAAGCACTAGTGAGGCAGGGTAACGATCCGCATCCGACGATTAAGCGGGAGCAAATAAATCGACACGGATTATTAAAGGATCCGCTTTCCTAACATTCTCGCATCCGACGCTTTAGCCTTGCGAATGATCGTATTATAATGTTATCGTCGGCTTTAACAATAGAATGAAAGATGTTCCGAAATTGTAACATTAAAAACTAGACCTAGAGAAAGCTTTGGTTCTGTGCGGAATTAGTTAAAATACCTTTCAAATACTTATTGCAACAAATATTCTTAAGTATTCCCGTATAAAGGCAAATGTTTTTTTGTAACACAATATAATGATGAACAGGTTTAAATCGTCACTCTGTGGTTGCAGAATCCTAGAGAACACAGTAACTGTCAATTTCTGCGAAAGGGTCAAAGCGAGAATCTACACAGGACCAACACCTTCTACAAGTAAATCAATAACAGATTCACCTGAAGAATCTAACAGTCCATTAGTGATGAAGAAATACATGCATCACCAAAAAGATGTAGTGCAAAATGATTGAAAACTACACCAAGAAAAACGAGCTAGATTACACAAATGATGAATCTATCAGTTGGTGGAAAGTTAAAGCAAAATGTTTACCAACGCTTGAGTAAACTTGCAGGGAAATACTTGGCCTGTCCTCGAACTAGTTCTCGAAGGGAGAGAGTAATTTATACCCAAATGCAACCGGGCTAAATATATGATGAAAAGAGAAACAGACTCTCGAAGCAGAAAAGCAGAAAAGATTGATGGGTTTCTCAAGCCACAACGCTGTCGTTATATTTTAAATTTCAATAACTAGTGCAAAAAGTATATATGATATAATTCATTGTAAAATCTCGTTCATTAAGTCGGAGGTGGGAAAAGAGTTTGGTGGGTGCATTGAGTTGGGCTCCCGGTCCGACCCCTGGACGTGGGGAGGTAAACAGGGCGCAATTATTTAATAGATTGGTCGCTACAAAACTCGAGTATGCTATAGTAAAACTAGAATATCAAGTTAATATATAGTAATAATAAAACTAGTATATATATAGTATAATAGTAGTCATATAAATAATCAGTATATATATATATATATATATCATCAAAAATCCGCATCCCACATCCGCGTATATTAAAAGATCAAACATGCCGCATCGCAATCCACTATTCGCGGATATTAAGATTTTCAAACAAACTCGCCGCACCGCGTATGCGAAAAAGAAAATGACATCTGCGTGCTGATCACTACTACAAGCACGAGGTATAGAGTGGCCTCTTGATTTATATTATTATAGTATATATATTATATATTATATATATATATATATATATATATATATATATATATATATAATATATATATATATATTATAATATATATATATATATATATAAATAATATATATATATTATATATATATATATATTATATATATATATATATATATATATTATATATATATATATATTATATATATTATAGTAATATATATATAATATATAATAATATATATATATATATTATATTATATATATATATATATATATATATAACATATGTATATAATTTATAACAGAAGAAAAATGACTATCTTTATATTATTATATATTATTATTATTATATTATTATTATTATATTATATATATATTATTATTATTATGATTATTATTATTTGTTATATTATATATATGATATTATTATTGATTATATTCAGGCCAACACTTTTCCTCAGTTACTATGTTAATAATATTTCTTGAACCTTACAATAAATATATCCGACATGACTTGTTGACGAATACAATAAAAACGACGCAATAAAAACGACAAAAAAAAAACAAGAAAAAAAACAACAATTCACAAAAATATTACCATAGACTCGTTTTCTATTTGTTCTTTTAATAATTACTATTATTCCCTTCTCTATTGCAAAAGAAAATGGGTGAAAATAATAACTTGAGGCTATTATGGAATGCGAACTGATATATATATATAATAGTGAGTATATTATATATATTGTTATTAATATATATATAATATATTATGGATATAGGATATATGATATATATTATATTAAATATATGTATATATAACTAGGTATGTGTGTGTGGTGTGTGTGGTGTGTGTGTGTGTGTGTGTGTGTCGTGAGACGTTGTTGGTGTCTGTCGAGAGAGAGAGGAGGAGAGAGAGGAAAACGAGGATGAGAGAGAGGGGAGAAGGGAAGGCAAAGACAGAGAGGAAGAAGAGAGAGAGAGAGAGAGAGCATAGCATTTAAATCTTGAGGTCGGAATGTTGGGATACAAAAAGAATGAAACTTCTTTAATGATTCGAATGAGCTTCCTCTGAAAAAAATAGGTATGGACTGAAAATTTAGGCTAGATAGTGATAGTGATAGTGATAGGGATAATGATACGTAGTGATAGTGATAGTGATAGTGATAGTGATAGTGAGAGTGTAGTGATAGTGATAGTGATATATAGTGATAGTGATAGTGAGAGTAGATGAGTGATAGTGATAGTGATAGTGATAGTGATAGTGATAGTGATAGTGATAGTGGTAGCGTTCGTCAGTTAGAAAATGGATGGAGATATCAATGCGAGTGATAGTAGTGATAAAGGAGAAAGCCATAGGCTCATCCCTAATGTAAAAAAAAAGTAGGTCGTTAAGGTAAATCACCAAAAAGAATATGTTTATGGTTTAATTCATAAAAACGAACCCGTATAAAAAGTTGAGCAGGTTGGTGGTGTATGATAATTTGGGAACACATCAGACATTCCCAAATTTCCTTTTAAGCTATGTTTAGTGAAATGGGGTAATTGGATACATCTTAAAATGCTAAGCGAAGACGGGTTAAGACAAGAGTATTAAAGACAGGAATGTTGTCCCGAATGATGGCGTGTTTTCAAGAATGTAATAGTTGTACGTAAGTTAATGTCGATTAAAAGATGAAAGAAAGCTGGTTATCTCTCCTTTCAATAAGCGGTTCGAGTGTTGATGATGCCTTTAACTTCTTCCAGCAAGTTATCATCAAAGCAGCGGAAGCTCGCATCCAGCAATCTTCCGCAGGTAGGCATTCGGCTACCCTTTGGTGGTCGCAAGAGTGTGCCCAAGGTAACCAGGAGAAGAAAGAACTCTACAGGCAATACAAAAGGACCCGCATTACCTCAATGATTGTCTTTAAAACAGCTGCAACGAGATCTCGTCGAATTAATCGCCAAACACGTAAAAATGCTTGCAAACGTATTTCGACTGTCAACTCCACCACCCCCTTCTACAGTGTGGAAAGTTGCACAGAAAACATCTTGATGTTCCAACAATTATTATTCACCAACAGTCCTCCGTTACGGGCCTGATATAATCGAAACGATCTCTGCTCCAGCAGCTGTTGCAGATGCATTATTTTATAGTTTTGCTAGCCACTCGAGCTCTTTTCGCTATCCTGAAGCCTTTCAAAAATTTAGAATTAACACTGCACCACCGGACTTTTCAACAGCGAAAGGGGAAGATCAACCTATAACAGTCTTTTTGCACTTGTAGAGTACCAAATTGCACTGGCGAAAAGCAAAGACGGTGCCCTTGGCCCAGACATGATTTCGTACATAATGCTTCATCATATTCACCCTTCTGCATCAGCGTTTTTGTTGAATCTGTATAAGAATCTGAATCGAATCCTCTTTTCCATCTATTTGGACTACAGCTTTTGTAATCCCAATTCCCAAACCTGGGAAAGATCCGAAGTTGGCGGACAACCAAAGACTAATTTTGCTGATCTGTCAAACTTGTAAATTAATGGAGAAAATGGTTTCAGGCCTCCTTCTCCATGTTCTGGAGAGTAGCCAGTCTTTTTCAAACTTCCAGTTTGGTTTCTGCAAAAATCATTCGACCGAGGATCCCTTGTTAATACTGGACTACGATATCCGGGAAACCTTCTCAAGTGGTAAGATATTTCTTGGTGTCTTTTTTAACCTTGAAAAATCTTTTGGCACAAAGTGGAAAACTAAGGTTCTCCTTAACCTCAACTCTCTCTCGTTTTTTGATGACAGCTCCCTCTTTTTATTAAATTCCTTCTGTCAAATAGATCCATTCATGTTCTGTTATATTCTGTTCTATCACGTCACATTACTCTGGGTGAAGGTGTTCTAAGTGTATTACTCTTTGCTTTTGGATTCAAAGACATCGTTACTTCTATCCCAGCGACAGTCAATTTTTCTTTCTATGATGATGACCTTGCGCTATATATTGCCGATGCCAGTCTGCCATTTCTTGAACGGCAACTTCAACTAGGTATTGAGAATATTTCACAATGGGGTAACTCCCATGGCTTCTATTTCTCACCTACAAAAACCCCAGCAGTACTTTTTAGGAAAAAAAAAGAAAAAGAACAACCTGCCACCTTCCTCCCACGAGCTTAACCTTATATGGTTTGCCCATTCCTATAACTTCACAAGTCAAATTCTAGGACTCATTATAGACGACCACTTAACATACGCACCTCACATTAAACTCCTGTAAACGACTTACCGTTGCGTGCTTGACCTATTACAACATCTCACCTGAAAATCTTGGGGTGCTGATGGTAAGTCCCTTTTGCGTCTCTACATCGCACTAATCCGATCGAAGCTGAACTACGGCTGAGCAGTATATGGTCAGGCCTCCCCAACTCTACCACACCTGTTAGATCCCATCTAAAATGAGGCGATCAATATCTCCACTGGTGCCTTCCGATCGTCCCCCCAGGTGAAGCTTGAAGATGAATCAGATGTGATGCTACTCTCTCTTTGAAGGAAATACATCATTTGCATAAGTTATCTTCGCTTTGAAAACTCAATACTCTCTGCTCTGACACTGATTCTGAGGGAGATACCTCAGAATACTCATTATTGGCCATTTGCTGACAGTTTATATAACAGTCTAAAACTTTCTCAATATCCCTTTGCAAAAGATGCTGCCGATATCTTATGATGAAGGATAAACACTTGGCTATTCTCTGTTCCCACCATCGGTATGGTTCTGACCTCTCTCTCTCTCTCTCTCTCTCTCTCTCTCTCTCTTCTCTCTCTCTGCTCTCTCTCTCTCTCTCTCTCCTCTCCTCTCTCCTCTCTCCTCTCTTCTCTCTCTCTCTCTCTCTCTCTCTCCCTCCAAATCTAGCCACTCCGCTGCCTTGTTTAAAGTATCATTCCTATCTCATTCCGCAGTTCACGGTGGATTTGCTCCAGTATTCACTGACGGCTCTGAAACAGGGAACAGTGTGGCTGCGTCTGCTATCTTCCTTGACCTCAACCTCTCCCATACCCTCCCCCCCTCATGCTTTAATTTTTACGGCAAAATTAATGGTTATAATGATTGCTCTCTCTTGAATTTTATTCCTTAACTAAGACAACTCTAATGCTATTTATTCAGATTCGCTCTGATTATTAATTTAAAGCCCCCTATTGCTTTAGAAAACACAATGGTATTCGCTGTACAACAATTTCTTTGGCTGCTCCACTCTTGCAAGAAACAAATCACACTATGTTGGATCCCCTCTCACGTAGGGGTATATGACAATGAAATTGCGAACACAGAGAGGCCAGAATGGCCTTTTTTTCCGAAGCTGTTCTAGGTACCTTTCGGATGGCATTCGAAAGGTCACCTCCCATCAACTGATTATTATCCTGCTCTCCAACAAGACTTCCGGTCTTAAAAGTGCAAGAATGCTGGCCGCGTAGTGATCAGCGAGATGGCGACAAACTTAGAAGTTAATAAAGTCCGAACAATGGTGAGGGTCTTCCCTCTCACGACGGAACTACTTTAGCCCTTTCCCTCTCATCTTCCTGCCTAGGTAAATCACTAGTCTTCTCTACCCCTGTAGCCTACTCCCTCCTAGTCTTGACATCCCTAATAACTTTTTTCCTAACACTTCCCTCCTTTCTCAACTTAAATACCAATTCATTCAATTCAGTCCTGTTTTCAATCAGCTTTGCAATCTCCTTCCTTAACAACACAGTTTCTGCATTCAAAATACAAACAGAACACTCATTCACATGCTATCCTCTCACAGTCCCATAACTATCACACAGAGCATACATACTTTAAATTATTATTTGGTTGACTAGCTTAGGCCTATGCTATAATGATTTAGAAGTAGATCCAACTTGAGGGCAATTAACAACTGGATTTAATTTAGCTTTACTACTAAAATAAATATAAGCCTACCTATTACTAACTGCAGTTAAATAAAAATTACTAAAGCCTACTACTAACTTAAAATAAATTACCAAATATCCCAATTTAAGGCAAAACTTATGCAAGCTTAAACTAAGCCTAACCTAAGCCAATCTTTCAGCCCAAGAATTCCAGTAAGCTGTATAATAGCTATGTTAACCCAGTATTAGAGTATTGTGCACAAGTTTGGGCCCCGCAATTAAGAAAAGACAGTTATGCTGGAGAGAATACAAATTTAGAAACCTTTCATTTAAGTTCCTGGTCAAAGTCATTTATATATATAAGAACAATAGTGGACTCCGCCCTGAATCCTGTTGGATAAAACTCTCCTCCATTTCCTTTGATGACTTATCGTCATTCAGCAGTACACATTGCCTTCTATTCCTCAACCACTCCTTAATCCAGCCATGCGCAGCTCCACCTGTACCACATTGTGATGACTTTTGAATCAGCTTTATGTGGGGCACCATATCAAAGGCTTTGCTGAAGTCAAGATTTATAACATCAATTGGATCTCCTTGGTCACTGGTCAATAATGTATTCCATAAATTCCAAATGGTTTGTCTGACATGATCTACTTTTCTAAAACTATGCATTGAGTCCTACAGTATCTTACTGTCACCCAAATGTTTCTCTATATGACCTTTCAGTAATTTTTCCAAACCTTTTATAACCAGAGATGTTAAGCTAACTGGCCTATAATTTCCAAAATCTTCCACAATACTGTTCTTATAAATTGGCACAATGTATACTGGTTTCCAGTCCTCTTGTACCTCATAAAATGTTATAATCATTTAAAAATCTAATACAGTGCCTTTCCATCTTCTTCTACCTCATTTAGAATTCTACCATATAAACCATCAGGAACTACAGTTTTACTTGGGCCTATGTGGCTCGGTAAGAAATTAATTTCTTTTACCTCAAATTTAAATTCTGGAAGTCTATTTATTACATTCATTCTGGAACTATTAGTCTCTAAACTATTATTTAATCTTTCTTCATTAAACACATGCAAGATAAGCATTGAAAATATTAACCAATTCCAAAACTAAAAAACTAAATTTTCATAAATTTTTATTGGACCAATTGTCCTATTCTTACTTTTAAATTTATAAAAGCTAAAAAACTTTTTCTCTTTTTCACGTCTTTGTAACTGTTCGTTTTTTAATTAATTTCAGCCATTCTCTTTGACTTCCTTATTAATTGAAAATTTTACTATAATTTTCAAAGTTTATCCCTACTACTACTACCTTTGAATATTTTAAAACATCTACGCTTTTATTGATTTTCTCTCTTATTTCCCTATTCCACCAAATAAAGTTTTTACCACCCTAATGAGTCTTCTTTAAAGCACAATCAATGAATCAGTCAGAATTTGTTATTTAAGTATACCACTATATTTGCTGTAATTACCATTTCTGAAATCAACAATTCTTTTCTTATTAACTTGCAATTTTGGCCCATATGGCACATTCAAGTTAAATCTACTTATACAATGGTCACTTGCCCCTAAGTTCTCCATGACTGACTTCATTCACTATAGTATCAGTTTTTTAATTAAAACTAAATGTAAAAGTGCTGTATGTCATGTAGGTTCATGGACCATCTGATTTAAAAAGTTGTCTTGTATACAATATATGAGTACAGAACTTGAACTTCTATGGTCCATAGTATTCAAGGAATTCCACTCAATGTCAGGAAAATTAAAATCTCCCATTATGACTATGCATATTTCTTTGTGGCTTGCTGTCTCAATTTCTTTTACCATTTCAACATCTAGCTCTTGACTGGTGAGGAGGTCTATAAAATATCCCTAGTTTGTACAATTTATTGTGCATAAGGATAACTACTCACACAGATTCAATATCATGACTAGTTTTAATGTCAGTCAGTAACACAGTTTGAAAAATGCCTTTAACATAGATCTCTACATCTCTACCATTCCTTCAGTCCTTCCCCTATGCTTGTATAGGTAAAATGAATTTTCATCTATTTATTCCTCATTATCCCATGCTTCAGTAATGCAAATAATGTCTAGATTCTCCTCTATGATATAACTAGTCAGTTCATCTTTTTTATTTCTAAGGCTATGAGCATTTGTGTAGAAGCATTTGATATTTGACATGTTCCTACTTGTATTCCTATAATCTTTATTTAAGCATATAGCAACCTTAGTTTTATTTATGCCACCACCCTTACCATCATCATCATAACTCAGTACTGTGATTTAGTCACCTCTAACCCTACCTAGTTTCATGCTGACACATCTCCAAACTGGCATTAAAAACTCAACACCATTACAACTCAGATGAACTCTATCTTCTGCAAAAGGATCTTTATCCAGAAATTCACTCCACAATATCCAAGAATTTAATATTTTCTGAAACGCTTAATTTTCTAACCCTTTCATATACATGTAAAGCCCTACTTCCACATTCCTGCCCTGCACCCAACCTAGGTAATATCCCAGAAACCATGCATCTTCTACCACTAGCTTTCATTTTCCTAATCAACTTTCTATAATTTGCTACTAATTCTTCTGATCTTTTATGTACAACATTATTCATACCCACTTCCACTATTATATTTGCATTCTCAATCTCTCTGACTATCCTATTTATGATATCTTTCACTCTGGCACCTGGATAACCTATTTCTCATCTGTTTCCTTCTAATCCATATTTTGAAGTAAAAAAAAAAAAAAAATATATATATATATATATATATATATATATATATATATATTTTATTTTTTTTTTATATTTAAATAATATTATTATACTATATATTATATAAATATGATATATATATTATATAAATACGTAAAATATATAATATATATATATATATAATATATATATATAATATATATAAATATATATATATATATAAATTATATATATATATTATAATATATATATATATATATACTATAAATTATACCGGTGTATGTATAATATATATTAATCCCATAATAATAATATATACTGTATATATATAACCATATATAATATATATATATATATATATATATTATATATATATATTAAATATATTATATATATTATATATATATATTATATATTACTATATATAACTTCTGCCCCTGGCCCACGCTTAATTTGGAGGGCCATCACTGCTTCCAGATGTCGGCTGCCGCCACCCGGGCGGTTCCACAGGTTTGAGGAGAAGAGAATAGAGAATTGGTGCGGGGTGCGTCGAGAGGTCAGAGCACCCCAGAAGGAGGTGCTCTATTGTATCTTGGAGAATTGTGATATCTGGTGCAAGTTGGGGAGGTGACATTGTCTAGTTTGAATCTATACTTTATATTGCATGAGTTTTGGGTGGTAAGCCTGATCTGCTCCGGGCGAGGGTAATTTGGGCTCTTCTGGACAGCGTTTCGTTCCTACGGATAAGTTTTGAGAGGGGTCGTTTTAATAAATATTTAGGCGGTTTGAATGGTATGGTATTGCTTAGATGGGTATGGATAATGTGTAATCTCATGACTATTAGAGGGGTTGGGGAAATTATATTTGTATAGTTTTGTAATAGAATTGAGCTGGTGAAGAAAGGGGGGGGATTTTAGTCTTTGTCGAGGGGGATTGGAGAGAATTTGGTGACAAGGGGTGGGTTGAATTAACGGGTTTTCTGATAGAATTGAGTCTCCACCATCTCGCAGTGTGTGGGAGATGTTGACGGATGGAGGTTTTGGCGTGTAAATTGTTAGATTGGGGTGGTTTTAGTGCAACCTGTGATAATTCTGAGGGCTGTATTTTGAGAGATTTTTTAATTTGTTTGTGTTCGATTTTGAGAGTGCTGGGAACCATGCTGGTGAGGCAGTTTAAATTTGTTCTAAAGAAGTGTTTATAGGTAGTAGTCGAGTGTGGTCTTTCTCTCGCTGAAGTTGTTTTGGGAAAGGGTTCTGAGGGTGTTTTGTTTAGGGTGTTTTAATATAATATATATATATATATATATAGTATATATATATATATATAATATATATATATAGTATATTATATATATATATATATATATATATATATATATATATATAGTATATTCTTTCTTATTGCGTTGCTTCATCTACTTTTTTCCTCAAGATTGGAGTAAGGTGCGTTCATGCATCGGAAAAAGAAAAGCAGTAGGAGAATATGACAAACGTCGAAAGAAATCCCAGCCTTACCAACCCCTCTGTACCATTAATTAGCAAGAACTCGTTGTGCTACAATCTAGAAAAGTTCCATCCCTAGAGCTTCATGGGAACTGCGCCGTAATCCTCACTATGATAAATCGTCAGTGTTTGGTTCATCCCCTGGCCAGGTGGGCACAACATAACCCCCTATACAACACCCGACCATTCTCTCTTATTCAGCACCAATTCTTCTTCTGCCTTCTGCAAAGTCAGTCATTATCTCTCCTGCAACCCACATTGCCTTTACTGAATCAATCCATTTTTTTTCGGTCTCCAACTGGTCGTTCCCCAAACACACTCACCACTTATATCATCCGCTTAAGCCAACCGACTATGCATTCATCCTTTCACATTGAACTAAACCATCTCAACATAACTTTTCAATTATTCTCTCATTTACCGCCTTTTCTTCACATCACAGCAACTCTCTATAACGTTTCATATATTATTTTATCATTCTCTCAATCACTAGCACCCCCTAAGGATTGGTCCATTCTAACACATTAACTTTTAGATCTATAACTTCTTATTCCAGACCATAGTCTCACTACTATAAATTAATCACAGGTAACAACATACCTTCAAGCAAGACCATAGCACACTCCAGACTTAGTCCTTTTACATTCACAACTTTCATTGCAACAGCAACCTTCCTGCCATTCACAACTTCCTACTACAACTCTGCATCATCGTTCCCTTCTCATCCAAACACATACCCTATAATATTTAAACTCAGACACTTGTTTCAGCTGTTCACCATCCGAACATAACTTCACACTTGAGGACTGTCCCTCACTCACAAAACCATAACCTTACTTCTTATCTACGTTACTTTCAAGCCCCTCCTTTTAAACACACTGGTGCCAAATCTCTCGTACCAATGCCTTGCTCAAAATTTTTCAGATTCACATAACACGGAAACATAATCATCTGCATATAATAGGTAGGGTACCCTCCACCATCTCCCATGCTCTATCGATTCTAACACCATTTCTGCCACCCCCACCTCTAATCTTTTCATAACCCCATCCATATACAATTTAAATAACCAAGGAGACAATAACACATATCCCTGTCTCACTGCGCTATTAATACTAAACCAAGCACCTTTGACACCATTTATTCTAACACGCATCTCACTGATCGTCATACATACTTTTGATTCCATTAGAAGCCTACCACCAAACACCATATAATCACTAACACCTGCCATATGAGCTTTCCTATTAACCCTATCTATTCATACGCCTGTTGCAAATCCATAAAACCTATAATACAATTTATTCTTCTTCTCCTCATTTTCTCAATTCATCTTGTTTTCAATGTAAAGATTTGATCCACATACATTCCTCTACCACTCCTAAACGCACGCTTGTTTCTCACAATGCAGTGCCCTTCAGTCCACTTGACCGCACTCTAGTTTCGCCCAGTAATTAATCAGCAATAATATCTTCCCTCCCAACACTCAAATAAACTTATTCCCCATAATTTCTACAGTTCCCCTTATCTTCCGTTACCCTTACTTATAAGGTCTATTGACAGGCTCTCTACAAATCCTCGGAACTATTACCCTCCATAAACGCTTAAATGTACACAACTTCCAAATCCATCAATCACCATCTCGCTCCGTTCTTGATCATTTCAACAGTAATTTCATCTATACCTCAGATTCTACCAGTTCTTCAACTTTCTCATCACTCATTACCTCTCTCCTTTGTAATAACCCTCATCCCCAAATAGCCTATTCCTTCTTGCATGCCATCAAACCCACACACATTCACTATCAGCTCTTCATTACTGCAATATTTGCCAGATTTTCGGAATGTTCTTTCCACACTCTCCTCACATCCATTTCATTCAACCACACGCACCATCCCTATTCATTATTCTGAACAGGTTCCCTTTATTCTCATTCGCTTAACCTTTCGCGCTTCCTCAGAAAAGCTTCCTATTCCTTGTAATCCCCCAGTTCAAATCCTCCTTTGCCAAACTGTTTCATTTTACCTCTTGTTTCTCCTTACTGTTCAACATTTTTAGTATTTCTTTTTTTCCTCCTTATATATAATTCCAAAGCATCTTTCTTTTTTGAACTTCATCATTTGCTTTTAGTACATTCACAAACGCTTCTTTTACTTTAATGAAATTGCTTCACCTCTTCATTCCACCACTCACTGCTTAACATCTTATCTCCTACTTTGGCAAACATCCACATACCTCTTTGCACTGCAACAATTGCTTCCTTCATTTTGCCCCCCAATATTTGTTCAGTTTCAACTTGTTCAACTATTCAAACTGTACTTGCGAGCCTTCTTACATACTTATCCTTATTAAACTTGTTCACTTAAACTCCTCCTCTTAATTTTACCTCACTTCCTTCTGTAATCATCCTCCTCCATCCAAGCCCCACTATATTATATTATTATATAAATATATATAAATAATATATAATATATATATATATAATTATATATATAGTATCATATATAATATATATAATAATATATATATATATATATATATAGTATATATAATATTATGATATATATATATATATATCTATACCCCCACACCCAAGATCCCCACCCCAAACAACCTCAACACACCGCCTATCAATATTATCCATAAACATTCCTAACCTTATTCTTCGGAGCGATTTTTAACGCTCACCACTCCGCCTGGTATGATAAGACCTACCCCTCTGAACCCCGGCGGCAACCATGTCCTTAACAAATTAGAATCCCTTAATATCCTCAATTCCAAAAACCTCCCCACCCAAATCCCTCCACAAGCAAACCAATCCCCCACCTCTCCTGACATCACATTCTGCTCCCCCTCCTTACATCACTGACTAACCTGGGACACCACTACTGACCTACAGTCAGATCACCTCCTCATTCTTATTTCCTTAACCTCCTCCCATCAAACCCCCCAAAAAAGATCACTACATACATCAACTCCAAAAAAGCTAACTGGCAAGCATTCACTGATCACATCGAAACCCATATTAACCCCACACCAATCCATAATACAACATCCCTACACACCTCCATTATACAATTAAATAACTTAATCAGCTAACCTATACATACCCAAAGGTCACAGAAAATCCTATAATCCCAAACTCTCCCCTGAAATCAGCCAACTCATTAAACAAAGAAACTTTCTCCGAAAAACATTTGAAAGTATAAAGACAGTACTAAAAAAGAAGCCACATGACCCTATCGATACTGTCCCAGTCAACTAGAGTAAATAGCCAATTACCCAACATACCCATGCAAAACCCACACAGCACTCTAGGGCTTGTAATAACTTACATTGTATATACCTAGTGTACTATCAAAAGAAAAAATATATAGCTAAGGTACATGCTAACCATACTACAAGCTTTAATAACTTTGTTATAATCATAAAACATGCAGTTTAACTTTAATAACTACTGTAACTAAAAACCTGCCAATTTGGCTTAGTCAAGATATATTATACGATATGCAATCCATCCATATACCTATCCAATCCTATCTTAAATGTTGCAAGTGACTGAAGTGAGTCACACTCAATAACCTGCGGCAAACCATTTCAAAAATTAGCAACCCTATTACTGAATAAATGTTTTCTTATATCAAGATGGAATGCCTTTTAATTTTCTTACTCTGCTCCCTGGTCTCCTGTCAGTGGTCTACTATATAAAGAATTTATTTGTCTCTATATTATCAATAGATGTAAATATTTTGTAGTCTTATCATGTCCCCTCTAAGAAATCTCTATTCTACAGAAAACATTCCTAACTCCTTCAGTCTCTCCTCATAGCTCTTAGCTTCAAACCCAGAAATCATCCTTGTTGCACTCTCTCCAGCATATCTATGTCTTTCCATAAGTAAGTGACCCAAACTTGTGCACAATACTCTAATACTGGCCTAATATAGCTGTTTTACAGCTTACTTCTAACTTCCCTACTCTAGTAAATGACATTTCAATTTATTATATGTAGCATCTTATTATATTAGCTTTATTCTTTTCCAAACACTGATTAGCTATTTTCGGATTACTTCTTATAATCACACTCAAATCTTTTTCTTGGCTCACAGACTCAACCCAACCCCCATTCTTATCGTTGTTAAATCTTTGATTTGAGTAACTTCCTAGGTGAAGAACCTCACACTATTAACTATTAAAATTAATTTGCCACTTATCTGCCCATTGTCGCATTGTCCAATTTAACTTTTCTTCTCTGATTATTAATTTAAGTGAAATATTTGAAGTTGAGGCCCAGTAAGAGCCAATTATGTGATTCGTAAATTCTGCTGTATAAATTGTTACTTTTTTATGAAAGTTTATATATTTAAAAGATAGCTTGTCAATTAGTAGACCTAATAATGCTCTGAGTCATTCATTTTTTTATAAAATAAATAATGTATGTAGTAGCTAACTCTTCTTTGAGCCACATATGATTATAAAGTAAAGCTGACATCTTTAAGAAAAGTTTAATTATATTTATTTAAAGAATTTTAATTAAGATAATAATATAGATTTTTGATTAATTTAATTTAAATTTTTAATTTTCTTCTATCAAACCAGTAAGAGTTGCTCCAGGATTTTTTAACTTTTTTTAAAAGTTACTGATACTGAGTCATACAACCCTCAGTTATATGACGTATATATTATATATTATATATATATTATATATATGATATATATATATATATATATATATATTATATATATAGATATATTATATATATATATATATTATAATATATATATATATATATATATTTTATGATATATATTATATATATATATAATAATATAATATATATACTATAATATAATAATATTATATATATTATATATTATATATATATAGTAATATATATATAATATATATATATATATATATGATATATATATATAATATATATATCTATAATATATATATATAATATATATTATATTAATATAATTGTATATTATATATATATAATATATATATAAAATATCATAATATATAATATATATATATATATATAATATATATATATATTATATATATATATAGTATATAGTAGTATATATATATTATATATATAAATATAATAGTATAGATATAAGTTTAATATATATATATATAATATAATATATATTAATATAATATATATATTATAATATATTATATATAAATTATATAAATATATAATATAATATATATATATATATATATATATATTATATATATATATATATATATATAATATATATATATATTATAATATATATATATAATATATATATATATATAATATTATTATATACTGTAATATATAATATATAATATATATATATAATATATATAATATTATATATATATATATATATTATATATATAATAATTAAATATATATATCTATATATAAATTAATATATATATATATATATAATAATAGATATATACAGGGTGATTCAAAATAATGGTAAAAATTTTTGGTAACTGATAAGAAATGCAGAAAGAAAGGTAAAAAGTTCCTAATAAAGGTATGAAGTATGTTGCTTAGTTTTCTGTCTGACTGTCTGTATGTGTTTTTTTACTTAATATTTTGTATCTACGAAATCAAAAAGGTTACAAAACAAACCTATAATTTTGGATGAAGTACTGTTGTGTTAGTGCTATGACGCAAAAAGAAGTATCAATTTACTATAAATAAAAAGGGCGCGGCCTTAAAAGTATTTGAGTGACATTCCATGAAAGCGCATGACTATTGGTAAAATGTTAAGTGAACAAAACACCTATGTTGTACGCAGAATCAAATGGGATATTTACTTTAAACATAAATTATTGGCTATTAA